>MU191466.1:18572-32348 GCA_016904865.1 Pissodes strobi
ATAATAATAATAATAATAATAATAATAATAATAATAATAATAAATACATATAGGTAAACATAATTCAATAAATTTTGACATAGATTTAAAATTATACTACTAACTTTAAATATAGAACTTCAAAAAGAAGGCACCCAGAAAAAATAAAGATCTTAAAATGGTTAAATAATATAATAAACATTCTTAGAAAAAGGAAAGGAAGTTCAAAATTGTAAAATTGCTACTCATTATGTAAATAAATGAAAATTTATACTTAAAAAAAATAATCATTAGATCCCTAAGCGAAAAAAAACATAACTTTTATTGTTGAAAATAGCATAGAAAAAATTATTCGCTTTCCGAAATGTCAGAATTGTCTGAACTTTGCAAGTCAAGTTCGCCAATATCTGAAGGCAAAATATCCGAATACTGTTGCAAACAAAAAAGCCTATTTCCAAATATTCTGTGATATCATTTATGTTATCCTGTCGTGATTTGAAAGTTGTAGTCTTTCTGAAAGATGATATAAATGGATCTGAGGTAAGTAGTAGATTATTCCTAATGTCCTTATTTGAGCTTTTTCTAGAAGTTTTTCTTGTGTGGTTCAAACGCACTTTTCGGACCTCTTTATGGGCAAATCAAAAAGTTGGATAATCCCAATTCCATTAACTAGAATCTTATGAATACTGCAAGGCATTTAGTACCATGGATATAATTCCCGATTTTCTCGATTCCCTCAAAATCCGTTGAAACTGCACCAACTTGATTTTTGGTCCTATAGACACAGCTCTTAAAATTTTTGAAAATTTTAAAATAAGTTCTTTGTTAATGCCGGTTATCGAGGAACTTAACTCTGGGTTTTGAAAAAACCTTCTAGCCATATTCCCATAATTCGTGGATCCATAGCCTGGTTTTGGTTTGTCAATAATTAATCCCATTTGAACTTTAAAACCCTTCTGAAGTTTTCGTTTTTGGTTTTCAACAAGTTTTTTCTTTCCAGGGTCCTTAACTTGCCAACACTTTATTGGCAATATATAACAAACATTCAAAACAACGGATCCATGAATGAAGGGTAGATAGGCCAAAGTTAAGATTTTCAATTTTTGTCACCCTTTCGAAAACTTTATCCGTGTTCATCTCCTTAAAAGATGAACCGCAAATAAAGCACGTTTGCGTTGAGTTTATTCCTGATAAAGTATTGATACAGCTACCATCTAACATTGTAAAATGAAGAATATATTGCAGAGAAATCTGTACCTTTAATGTGAATGTTTAAATGTCGTATTTGTGCACATTGGTACAATACACGCCTTATGAGCTGTCTTTTTTTCCATTTTAGTTCAAATCACAAAATACAAACCAAAAACACTGTCACAGACAAAACAAAAAATTACAACCCACTAAACCTAAAAACTTAAAGCATAACCTGCTGTCTCTCTCTGCGAGTCGCAATACAAGTGGCAGGTAGATGATCGGCCGATCCGCCTCGCCGATCGTTATGCTCTATGACGTCAAATCGTGTTTAAATTGGCGCGGATTTAACGGCAACTTTAAAAATGTATAGAAACAAAACGGGTGATATTTAACACTTCAGATTTGGCACACCTTCTTTTTTAGCGTAATAGAACAGATTATTGAAATAAAAAAAACGTGCAAGTTCCCTATTATTTAATTATTACCGTCACGCACCCTCACTCAAAAAATTAGACATTTTCTTTACTAAAGAATCCATTATTCCACAACAAATTTATTAAATATAAGCTTTTTAGCTTTTAAGTTATATTCAGAATATTTTTTTTGTTGCAGGGTCTTCCTGTGAGCAGTTACTATACACAAGAAAAGAGGTTTATTTGATGGTTAAGAATCACTTAAAGAACGACATATCGGAAATCCTAAGTCACTTACAGCTTACTATTTCTGAAAGAAGTGGTCACTCTATCCAAATTAGATCGGATATGAAACAATCTTTTTCGACGTTATTTTCTAAAATGAGAGACTTGTATCGAGACTGCCGAAGAACAGAACAGCGATTTTTTGAAAAACATAAAACCTGGCTTAATGAAGTAGTGACGTTCCCAGTTCAGACTACGCAAAAAACCTCAACGACAGAAAGTGGCAGCACACGTTTTAAAGATTTTGAAAGTTCTAGTGAGAGAACAAAACGTAGAAGAACCGCAGAAGTCCGCTCTACATTAACTCCCAACGAGCTAGCGTATGCTACTCAAATGAGCTTAGGCGCATCTGGCGAATTAGATGCTTCCAAAATCGTCAAAGAAGCAGTTCTTACTACCCCAACAAGAGCTTCTAAATATAAGAAAGCTTATGAAACAACAACGGAAAAACCATTGTCAAATGAAGCTGCACTTTCTGTGCTAGTCGAGTTAAATCTTTCAAGAGATCAGTATCAGGGCCTTCGACAAGTTAGTATGCAGAATTTCCGTCCTACAAAAGCGTGCTAGCAGCTAAAAAAAGTTGTTATCCCCCTCGGGATGATATTACAGTAACAGAGAGTATTGCAGAAGTAAAAGTTCAGTCACTGTTAGATCATACTGCTCAGCGGATATTAATAGTTGAAACAGAAAAAATTCAGAATTTGGATGCAAACGATCTTCAAATGGAACTGATCTGCAAATGGGGATGTGATGGCAGCTCTGGACATGCTGAATACAAACAGACATTTTCTGGAGAGAACATTTAAAATGCAAGCATTTTTTTTACTTCTCTCGTGCCATTACAAATGACCTGTAGTGAAGAAAAGGGCAATAAAATAATTTTATGGAAAAATCCAAGGCCCTCATCTCCTAGATTTTGCAGACCTATCCGCATACAATATATTCGCGAAGATACGCATTCAACGCAAAACGAAGTTAAATAAGTAGAAGATCAAGCGAAAATGTTGGTTTCATTGCAGATTGTAATTGGTTCAAAAAATATAATAGTTAGGTATATAATGCTCTTAACGATGATTGACGGAAAGGTTTGTTCAGCCTTGACCGAGACTGCATCATCTCAACGTTGTTACTTGTGTGGCGCTACTAGCAAAGACTTCAATAGTTTAAATGAAGTAATGAAAAAACCCGTAAAGACCGAAAATTTAAAATTTGGCTTGTCGACACTGCACGCATGGATTCGATTTTTCGAAACATGCTTGCATTTTTTGTCTTATAAGCTAGGGATCAAAAAATAGCAAGCTCGTTCCAAAGAGGATAAAGAGTTAGTGGAACAACGGAATCGCATAATACATAAACAGCATGACGGAAATACAGCTCGTCGATTTTTCCAGAATGCAAAAACCTCTTCAGAAATTACTGGGGTGGATGAACAAATAATTAAAAGATTTCACATTATATTGCAGACCATGTCAAGTGGCTATGAAACCGAAAACAGAAAAATTCTCTGAATATACACATGAAACTGCAAAAATGTTTATCCAGCTTTACCCTTGGTACTATATGCCCACAACTCTTCATAAGATTCTTATTCATGGACCTTTAGTGATTTCCCAAGCGTTGCTTCCCATTGGGCAGCTTTCGGAGGAAGCGCAGGAAGCCCGAAATAAGAATATTAAGAGATATAGAGAAGATTTCTCTAGAAAACATTCCAGAGAGAAAACAATAGAAGATGTTATGAATAGACTTTTGGTAACATCGGATCCGTATGTATCGAGTATCAGAAAGCTTCCAAAAAAAAAAATGACGAACTTGGATTCAGAAGCTTTGTCTTTGCTGAAACCTGATAAGTCAATTGAGCAAGGCCAATCTGATATTAATACTGAGATCGACTCTGAAGTCACAGAAAGTGACTCTGAATAGGTTTTAAATGTTTAGTTTTAATTTCATTATTTTATTATAGAGGTTAGATTTTTGCCTAAACACGTTATGTTAAACTAATAGTATCCTAATTTTAATATATCTTGTCATAACCTAGCTCTATTATAATTTTTTTAAATTTATGTTTTGGCGCGCCAATTTTGATCCGCCATTTTCTTTAAATCATAAGCAATATTCAATTTCTAATTAACAACCTCAAAATCAAGTATGTAGGAATTTTTGTTGAAATCGCATCAAAACAGAAGTCATGACCAGCATTTTGACATTTGGCCCCACTGTGCAGCGTCGCGATTCACGAAAATAAGACTGTTGATAATACAGCGAAGTTTGCGTACTTAAAATCATACTTAACGGGAAAAGCTGCTATTACTATATCGGGATTATCGTCTAGCCAGAGCTCCTACAAGGATGCTATTGATTTATTAAAAAACGAATATGCATGCTCTGAAAAAATAATCGAAACCTATATTCAAAAATTGCTGTCACTTTCCCAAGTAAAGCATGAAAGAGATATTGTAGCTTTAAGGAAATTGTTTATTACCACCAATAGCAGTAACGGGGACTATGAAAAACAAATAAAGTCACTTTTACATTTCATTAAAGTGGAATTGGACTCTATTGAACATGCTAGGTGTAATGACTATAACGAACCTAACGATAGGGACAAAAAACAGTTTCGTTTCGAGCGTAAAGAAAAATTCAGTGACGGTCGTCGTGACGAATTTACAGCGGCGGGGTTATTCGCGAGTGCGGGAGAAGCTTGTTTATTTTGTAAGTCAAAATCACATGTAACATCTATTTTTTTTTCTATGGCAGTGGCACACACACTAAGGAGAGATCCTATGGCGCTCGACGAGCGGCGTGTTGATTGACACGGTTCTTGAATAGTTGTAGGTTGTAATTAGTGGGAAACAGATGTCCTGGGAGTGAGTTCCACAGTGATGCGGTGCGCCAGACAAAAGAGTTCTTGTAAAGCGATGTTCTAGGTGTTTCCAGTTGTAAAACAGAGACATCTCGGCCACATGTCTGCGGTGTTCCAGACTATCCAGATTCCAGGTCAACTCCGGGTCGCCGACGAGGCGCACAGCTCTCTTGTGAATGGAATCCAGCAGCTTTAGGGTGTGCTTTGGTGCGGCACCCCAGATATGTGAGCAATATTCTAAGCACGGTCTTATTTGCGCTTTGTAGAGCAAGAGCAACTGCTGCGGTGTATAGAATTTTTTGTTGCGAAATAGCGCACCAAGCTTCTGGGAGGCTGACTTTGCGATGTTAGCAACGTGGTCATGCCAGGACATATTGCTGTTGACCGAGACACTCAGCAGTCCGATTGACGAGGATGAAGGAATGGTCAATCCTGCCATAATGATGTCAGGGCCCGCTGTATTGGCCCTCTTGGTAAACGTGGCTGCTTGGGTCTTTGCTGCATTGAACTGGACCAAATTTCGATCGCCCCAAGTTTAACTTTCTCCAGGTCTTGATTCACTGCTGTAATCTGCTCCTGTCTGCGGTGATGAGTCTCAGTCGCTGGTAAGGGTTTTTCTGATCTAAAATAGGAGACAAGGGTACTGTCATCTGCAAAACTGTAAACAGGATTATTCGTTTCGGTCAGCAGATCATTAATATAGATGAGGAACAGAGTTGGTGTCAGTATTGCGCCCTGAGGCACGCCCGCGTTGATGGTGAATGTGTCCGAGATGTGTCCATCAACTGCAACGTGCAGAGATCGGTTCTTAAGGAAACTGGCAAGCCAGCTGCAGAGAGAGGCCGGCAGTCCGAAGGACGGCAGTTTGATGAGCAGTCCGTCATGCCAAACTCTCAGTCAGTTCAAAGCCTGACAATCTGCAAGAGCTTTTTACTGCTTTATTTTTTACATTTTTAGTTTTTTGCCTTTCTTGAAAACGATATCCGACTTGATATCGAATCGACGATATATAGGTACACATTTCATTAGGGTCACTAAACTTGCACTTGTGCGGTTTACATCCTTGAGCCTGGGCCGAAGTGGCTCTATAACAGTTTAAAGTTCAAATCAAGTTTAATCATTTGTGGAGCCAAAGGCAATCAATTCCAAGGTAATGCCAAACTCTGTCAAATGCCTTTGAAATATCCAACGCAATCGCTCGAGACTCTCCGTAGTTCTCAATTGCCCTACTCCATATATGAGTGACATAGGCCAATATATCTCCTGTCGATCTCTCTTTGCGAAAGCCGTATTGATTATCGCTGATTATTTTGTTGTTCTCGAGGTACTTGAGTAGTTGCTGATTGATTACACGTTCCATGACTTTGGAGATTATTGGAAGCAAGGCAATTGGGCGATAGTTTGAAGGCGTGGTTTTCTTGCCTTTTTTTGGAACAGGTTGCACTCGAGCGACTTTCCAAGAAGATGGGTAAATCCCTTTTCCGCAAGACAGGGAAAAAAGCCTGGAAAAAACGGGTGTTAGTTCGTTGGCGCAGTTCTTTAACACAATGACAGGTATTCCGTCCGGTCCTGATGCCTTTTACGTATCTAGTTCTTTAAGGATTTTACGAATATCACGGTGATGAAACTTGACTTCTGCCATGACAGTGTTGATGTTCGATATGGTGGGGAGAGTCTTGCCTTGAGGGACGTCTAAGGTAGAGTGCGATGAAAACATTTTGGCCAGCATGTTTGCTTTTTCCGTGGCTGTAGTCGCCGTGATGTCACGTTCGTCTGCCAAAGGTGGGAGAGATGTTTTTGTAAAGTTGTTACTTACTGCCTTTGCTACCGACCAGAAATTCCTGGAGCCACTGGGGCATTGCAAAAGTTTATTCCTGATCCTTTGATTGTGGTTGTCCTTAGTTTCGTCGATCACACGTTTGCACTCGTTTCTCGCTTCGACAAAATAATTGCGATTTTCAGCGGTCTGATTTTGCTGCCAGTACTTGTACGCTTGCTGTTTCCTACCTACAGCCCTTTCGCATCTTTTGTCGAACCAGGGCTTTCCTTTTGATGGTAACTTGATGGAATTTGGGATGTAGGCTTCCATTCCTGAGGAGATTACTTGCGTGATCTCTTCGCCGCAGACTGACGGGTCGCCAGTGCCAAAGCAGACGTCGAACCAAGGAAAATCTAGGTAGAACTCCCTTAGATCGTCCCAGTTTGCAGAATTGTAATGCCAGATTTTGCGAGGCAATGGTGGATCCTTCTGCATGAGTGGCAATTCACAAACCGTTGTAATAAGTTTGTGGTCGGAAGTACCTAATGGCGGACCAACTGTAATTGTGTACTGGTCAGGATTGGTGGTTAGAAAAAGATCCAGTAGGGCGGCGAATTCGCCCCTTTCTGAGATTCGAGTTGGTTCGTCTACAAGTTGAGTAAGCCCGCAGCTGATGACAAATGCTTCAGCTTCTCTACCTTCGTTGTCGGTCTTGTTGTGATATTTGAGCCAGTTGGTGTTGTGGGCATTGAAGTCTCCCAGAACGATTATTTCTGAACTGGGGTGATCGATCTGTATTGAGTCAAAAGTGGTAGCTAGTGTTGAAAAAAAAGCTTTGGTAGACTCGCTCGGAGGGCGATAGAGACAACATATAAGATATCGATACAGAATGGAGGAAATGGTATAGAGGACTTCCACTACTAAGCGAGTATACAATAAAACGAGGCTTAATCGAAAATCCCACAGATGAAATCGAGTTACATGTTTTTGCGGATACCAGCCCTCAAGCGTATGGGTGTGTAGCTTATCCAAAACATCTAGCTACTCGGAAATGCTATTTTATTGCTTCGAAAAATAGGGTATCACCAATAAACGAAAGCAATGAAAAAACACTTACGTTGTCTAAATTAGAATTAACTGCAGCGTTGTGTGCGGCGAGGTTGCAGAAATATTTAACCGAAAATACGTCCTTGAATGTAAAAGAAGTTATACTGTGGTCCGATTCAAAAATTGCATTATATTGGATCAAGGGGAAAGAAACAAAGTGGAAGCCCTACGTACAGAACCGAGTTGTCGAAATTCGTAAACTGCAAGGTGAAGAAGCCTGGAGATATTGCCCTGGAACGCAAAACCCAGCAGATTTAATTACCAGAGGCGTACTTTTAGCTAATCACCTGATCGACTCTGAAGTTTGGCTTACAGGACCACCGTGGTTAGAACAGGAGCGAGAACACTGGCCCATTGACGAGTTCTTAGATAAAAGGGAAATTGATGTACTATCATCTTTAGTCTGAACCGATTTAGTAGTCTGGATAAAATATTTCGAATAACTGCGTACGTAAAGCGATTTTCGAATAACGTAAGGAAAACTAAAGTAAACATTAATGGACCACTCAGAGTAAGTGAAATAATCGAGGCTGAAATATATTGGTTGCGAGCGGTTCAGCAGGAAGCGTTTGGTTGCGAAATATTCTGTTTAATAAAACAAAAGCCTTTGTCAAGTCAATCAGCAATTTTGACACTTGGACCACTTCTAGACGAAAACCAAGTAAAGTAAGAATCAATTAGAAAATGCCACCGCGTCATCCGTAAAACGTGTTCTGTCTCACTTTAGATTATTTCTGTTCAATGCTTGCGGACTTTCTCAGGTATGACGCTCTTGGCTTTTTCTTAGTTGATTCTTACTTTACTTCGGTTAGGAGGCAGATTGCAAGAAGCATACCTATCCCAAGAAGAAAAACATCCAGTGATTTTACCACGAAAATCTGCATTGACGTCTCGAATAATATGGAAAGCGCATAATGAAGTCCTTCATAGTGGTGTTAATTCAACTTTATCTATGACAAGAAGGAGATTTTGGATTATCAAGGGTCGACAACAAATAAAATCAGTTCTCAGCGGGTGTGTAAAATGCAAGCGTTTAAAGGGAAAACCAGGTAGTCATCCCTTTGCTCCATTGCCAAAGGATAGAGTGACCGGGTCGCATCCATGCGAACTTACAGGAGTCGATTTTGCGGGCCCTCTTTATGTTTTATCGGCAAATAAAGAAGAAACCAGTCTATATTATGTTGCTAACGTGCGCTGCGATCCGCGCAGTACATTTAGAGCTGGTTCCTAATCTCAACACCGAAACCTGTCTAAGAGGGATGCGAAGATTTATAGCCCGGCATGGAGTTCCAAAGGTTATATATTCCGATAACGCCAAAACCTTTAAACGAGCGTCTGCAGAGCTGTATCAACTTCAAAGGATCTTAAGCGAGCCTCAAGTTCAAGATCTGGCTAGGAAATATCGCATTGAGTGGAAATTCATTGTGGAGAGAGCTGCATGGTGGGAAGGTTTTTGGGAAAGGCTCGTTAGAACAGTGAAAAATGGACTTAAATCAGCATTAGGCAGGAGGCTTGTCAACTTTGATGAACTACAAACTGTTTTAACAGAAATCAAAGTGACTGTTAACTCAAGACCACTAACCTACATAGATGAAGATCCCGGTAACCTACTAATATTGTCTCCAGCGATGTTATTAATAGGTAATAAAACATTGGGTTTTAAAATAGATGTTAACATTCCGAAAGTAGAGCGAAACGACATAACCAAGGCGTGGTTACTCAGAGAGAGCATAGTTTCCAAATTTTGGAAGGTATGGAGCCAGGACTACTTACAGCAACTTCGTTCAGCCCATTATGGTAAACAGACGAGAGGTTCCAGTTTCCAGATAGGGGATGTTGTACTACTCCATGACCAACATCGACCGAGACTCGCGTGGAGGTTAGTTCGAATCTCTCTGTTTCCAAGGAAGAGATGGACGGATTCGAGCCTGCGAAATTTTGACAAGCGACGGGACACGTATGCGTCGGCCAGTACAGCTGTTGTATCCGCTCGAAATTAGAGATTCGGTCGGGGGAGGATTCGACATCGTTGTATTTGTGCCACCCGGTACAAATCAGTCTGTTTGGATATTGCAATAGTCAGCAAACTGATTAGCAGCAACGACGCGACGACGGAAAGAAAAAAGAAGGCAGTTACGAACCGGGAATGACAATGACATACCGTTGATTTTTGAACTGTCTATCATATTTTGTTCACGATAGTTTGTTATTTGTTATCGTATATAATTTAGTCTTAATACAACACTTATTTACGTACCGGAGTGTGTTCTATTTTAAGAAGCGAGCGTACACGTGTAATATTTTACAATGATATTGTCCACCGGCAAGTTGCCGATAGCGGCCAAACCTATTTTCCAGATCATCTGTTTGAAATTTGCCTATTAAGACATAATTCATTTTAAGTTCACTAAAACAATACTGTATAACTTCTGTCATTCCATATAGTGCTTAAAGCTGTATGAGTTTGAGTAGTTAATTTATTAAAAAAAGTTTTAGTTTTCCAATTTTCAAGCCAGTTTAACATTTGATTTAAAAACAGAAATTTTTTATCAGAATGGAAAGTTTCTGCCGTTAGAGGCTCTTGATATACGTCATTTAAACGTTTCCCTTTAAGGGGAGTTTTTACAATTACAATTTTCCACCACTGAACTATTATATTTATAAAGTCAGCACTGTCTTTCGATTTATTGATTTTAGACCCGAATTGAATTAAGCTTGTACTACGAAAGGGTTAAAAACTTTAAAAGCAAAAGAAACATTTTGTCTTTCCATTTTAGTAGGAGACAGAGCTTTTAAGCTAAGAGAATAGCCAACTTTTAACATTTTATCGTGTTCTAATTGGTGAAGTGTTTTAAGAGATTGAAAAGCAGCCGCTTTCAAAATAGGGATAATATAATGTTTGGTCTGGCTTTGAATTCAGCCAGTTATTTCTTATACACTTAAGCAAATGTACAGAATCAAATAAATAAAAAAGAGGACGTGTTTTATCTATAGGGTGAGAATAAACAATACTTAAATTTTTTTTGTCAGAAAAATAGCTCATATCTTTACTGTTTACAGCATTATTGTCACTAATAACGCAAAATAACTTGTAGCCAATTTCCTCTAACTTCGTTATAGCTGCCTTAATTAATGAAAAAACGAGGTGGTCAATTTTGGAGGTAGGACTAATATGCACAACTTCTTTTACGCTGGACATAATGCTGGATAAATACAAAAGCAGAATTTGCTAAAGAAGCATTATTATAAGCAGTCCCAACAATATTTCCTGCTTTATAATCACGAAACAACTTGGGCTTCTCTGGTCAATAAAATTTTAATTTTTGATTGTAGTTAACTAACCAGTTGAGATATTTGGAAACAAAGAAAAGGGAAATATTATGCAGTTATATGATTAATCTAAAAACTTATTAAGCATTCACTAAACTTTAACAAAAAAATAGGCCTGATCAAATTTTTACTTGTTTTGGGACAACTTCGATCATTAAAACGGAGTTTTATCCACCCTACCGAAACAGAATTATTGCACTCGACGCGCGTTTCGTTAACCATGTTAGCATCATCAGGAGATGATTAAACCTATTTTTAATCATCTCCTGATGATGCTAACACGGTTAGCGAAATGCGCGTTGAGTGCAATAATTATTGCACTCGACGCGCGTTTCGTTTACCATGTTAGCATCATCAGGAGATGATTAAAACTAGTTCAATAATCCTGTTTCGGTAGTGTGATAAAACCCCGTTTTAATGCATTTTGCCGAAGGTTCCAAACCCCAACATAACTTCGATCATGCCTTAGTTTTGCTCTTAAAATCAATGACACCCCGTTCAATTATAATTTCAATAGAAAAAAATAAATGTTTTGGTAATGAACTTAAAAAATAATATGTTTATGTAAAAAAAAACAACCAGAAATTAAGAATTAAATACGCTTTTATTTTAATAAAGTATATTATTTATTACAAAAATATAAAAAGCACCAGATAGGAATAGAGGAACTATATTTTCTTAGTCTAAAGGTTAAAGGTTAACTAAACATTAATTTGCTTTCTACCAAACATAGGAACTCAAAAATTGTTATTGCTAGCAAAACGGGACAGATAAAAAATTGGCACTTTAGAAGTCTACAAAATCTCCTTGAAAACATATTGCCCCCTATGATGTTCTGAGGGTTCTTGGGATCATATAATTTCACACTTGCAAACTTAATACGGGAAAACTCCAATCGCGGAAAATCTACTAATTAGGATTCTATTTATTGCTTCGCCTTCGCCCATAATTAAGAAGGGGGGGACATTCTTATCTAGGCAGCCAGCTATCTTTGGTTTTTTTGTTTTCCAGACACTTACTTAATGTTTTTCGACAAGCTATTTTCATCGGCCTGAAAAAACTGACATCAAGAGCCTGTGTAAGGCGTGGAATGGAGAACCAAACACACAAAAGCGATATTATTTTCTTTGCAACACTTAAGAACGTCGTCCGTAAAATGTGCGGCCAAATGGTCTCCAATGATGACTTTTTCCCATCTAGTTTTTTTGCATGTGGTAAGAAGCATGTCATAAACCAACCGGTAAAACTTGACGCCTCCATCCAGCCATGATTCGTTCTATTACATCGCGAACCACTTCTGCAACACCTATTTTCGCAACAAGGACTACCTTTTGGACCATTTTCTGTCCAAGTATTCCACATCTTTGTAGATCTGTATATTATGTATGGTGGAAGTAGTACACCTGAAGCCGATCCGATCATATCATAATTGTCGTGGCAGATTTGGAAAAGTTACAGATTTGTTCGGGGTACTTTGCACCTCGTCTATAAATTTTAAATTTCTTTCCAGGATCGTCCGCCATATTTGTTTCATCATAATGAAAGAAATGGGATGGAGGGATATTTTTTATTGTTGTTTTTAAATTATTAAAATATTTTCCCAACGACTCTACGCTGACTGTAGCTCTAGCCATTTTAATGTTTGCAGCGACCTTTTTGCAAACGTCGGAATGTTCCTAATTAAGAGGCTATCCACCCAACCTACGCCAGGCTTATTGTCCTTTAGATAAGGTATTGTCTAGGTAGTTTTTGACTAAGAACTGCATGGCTTCCTTGGACTAGGGATATCCCCAGTCGCCACAGGTGGCGGCGCACACTGTAATCAAATCGTAAAAAGTTGGCAAAAAGTGAAGAAATAGTTCATGCATGATTAAAAATGGGCCTCTTATGTTTTCGGTGTCGCTGATTACAAATTCGATATTAATTTTCCAAAATTCAAAATGGCGGGTAAAATTTTTTTAATTCTATATGGCCGACCACATTTTCCAAAAATGAGTTTATGAGTTTAAAAATCACTTTACATCTATTTTTAAGGTCACCGATTACGAATTCGGTTCTAATTATCTAAAATTCAAAATGGCGGATCCAATATGGCCAACCACATTCTCCGAAAATGGGTTTTTGACTTAAAAAATCACTTTACATATATTTTTAAGGTCACTGATTACGAATTCGGTACTAATTTTCCGAAATTCGGCGAAAATGAAACAAAAATATCTATATAATATATTTGGGTATTGAAGTAGGTGGAGAAAGATGCCCACTACAATACAAACAAAATACAATTTTAGTTGGATTCTTTAAACAAGTATTCGTCGAAATAATCGACGAATTCGCCAAGCAATTATTCTTCGAAGCTTTGTTCGTCGGAGTCCAAGTCCCCCTCATCGCATTCTCCGTCGACTTCTTTGCCTTCGTCAATCGAATTCTACGACTCGTACAAACCTTCCTGAGGTTTAAGAAGTCGTACAGCCTTGGGAAACAATTTACGGCTTTTTTTAGGAGACGACTTTTGTAGGCTGGAAATTAGTGGGTCCGAAGATACCAAGAGCCGGTTAAACACGTAACACAAATTGTCTATTTCTTGAAGTCTTCCAATCGAATCTACTGCGATATTGCCTCAAGTGTTTATTCAGGGCTTTCTCAGGCAATTGCCCAATTGGAAATTCTGCGTGGGAGATTATTTGGTGGCCGTGCATTAATGTATTAAAAGATGTCTATTTTATTAATCTAAGAAAATTTACATGATGCGTCTTGACAAAAGTGAGGTTAGCTCGGCCTTCGGAACGTTTCGGAAGCCAATTTTACCATATATTCATAGCAACACATTCGTAAACATATTTTGCTTC
>MU191467.1:0-19060 GCA_016904865.1 Pissodes strobi
ATAGTAACGTGTTCCTGATAAAGACCAGGAACGAAATTGATAATGAGAAACTAATTGAGTTTTCGTTTTTCTATGCCCACCGGATATTTTATCTAGCAAGTAATAAAACTTATATTTGAACATGCCACATTGTAGTTTTTTTGCGTCCTCATCGATACTCATTGTGTAAGTAATAACGCTATAATTGTCAGATCTTTATTAATAAAATTCTGAGACATTGTTATATAAAATCGGTGTTTAAATTCATGCGCGATGTATATTTGCTATGGTAACAAGCAACTATTTGAAAAATGTCTCTCACAAAAGTTGTTTCCGATTGTTGTCATGTCTGATCGTTGCGGAAACGGTCGCGTCGTGGCCGGTACATGACGTGTCGTTGTATGCCTGATAATGTGAACCATCCTTTAAAAGGAAGTGCCTCCGACATTTTCTTAATGAAATTAGGGATTTTGGATGACCGCTTGCAAAACTTTCATCTGATTTTCTTCGTTTAAGGTCCTGGGTTGATGCTTTTTCTTTAAAATATTTTCAATGGTTTTAATTTTGCATGTGATGGGATATTGATTTTTCTGAGTGCCTGATATGCGGTCTCTCTGTGTGTTTTAAACAATCTCCAACAATTAGCAGTATTTAATTTTTTTCTCTTTATAACTTAACAACAATTCCATTTTTGTTAAATCGTTGAATGTTCAAAAGTCCTAAAAATTGAAAACTTACATAAATTTCAAATATTTATGTTTCTAAATTCTGTAGCAGCCATAATTAGGTATTACTGAGTTATTTATTAGTTAGTTAATGCAACCAGTGGGTATTCTCGATATTTAAACTTCTTTGTGGAATTTCATATTTAAGCATAAAAAATGTTCTTATTAAATTTTGCCATGAAATGAAAATCAAGAGTCCTTTTCTCCGAACTTTCATGAATAATAATTTTTGTCGTAAAATTAACAACAAAATGGTTTCCAATATGGAAAGAACTTCCCAGGGCACGCTTTATTTTCCCATTTAGTTTCCGATCATTTTAATTGATTACATTTGCTTAATATGCTGGAAATAAACCTCTAAAAATTAGAAGATTTATAATTGTGAAAAAAGCGCAGATCATAAATTAAAAAATAAAAACATAAACAAACAGAATATACCTTAAAGACTCGACAATACTTTCTTAATAGCTAATGTAAACTTGATTCATCAATAATGAAGGGTACGGGGGAAAACCAACAAAGTCCTAAAATCAAAAAATTACAGGAGAGATTTATGTTTAATAGTTACTTTAATGTTTAAAGCTTAATACTTTATGACTCTGATATAAGATTTTGAACTGTAAGCTGAAAAAATATTTGTTTGGGTAAGAAAATACTGGTCTCAGTTGTTTTTCCCTTGAAATAAAAACCACAAAAGTATTGTAGAAGCTTTTTATTAACTAACTAGTTTAACAAACTCCTAAAAATCAATTAAGTTTTCCTCTTCTTGTTCTACAGTGATCAGGTTGACTTCATGAGCAGCGAGAAGGTAACTATAATAATCTATAGAACGCTTATTTTCACAGAACCTTTGGACAGAGAAATAGGTTGATGGTAGAGACGGCCAGGTTCTCGAAGATCTGCTTCATTTGATTTTTCCTTCTGATCATTTCCTTGATATTTATTATGTTCGGCACACACACAAAAGGTAAATCCTATACCACTCAACAAGCAGTGCGTGTGCAGAGAAGATGGTGGATGTTGGACTTGAAGCGCTGTAGATTGTAGTTTTCGAGAAAGACGTTACTCGGAAGTCCATTCCAGAGCGAGGCAGTCCTCCAGATAAACGAGTCTCGTAACAGCGATGTCCTAAGTATTTGCAACTGAATGTTGATGAGCAGCAGGGCATTATAGCTTATGAGGTGTATAAAACTTTTTTGTTCTATAGAATGCTCCTAGCTTGTGTGCCGCTGCCTGGTGTGCCTGGTGACGTGATTAGCTTATGGGTGAGGCCAGAGTCAGTGTTTGTCCTGTCATTGATAAGTCAGGTCCTGCGGTGTTTGTTTTTTTGAGAAGACAGCTGCTTTCCTGTGTTAAAATGAACATTGTTTTCCTCACCACTTTCCACGATGGCGTTCGTATCCTCATTGATGGCAGAAATCTGATTTTCTCGCTCGCGTTTGGAACGAGCAGCGGTCATTGGAGTCCGCGACATGAATGAGGATATAAGAGTGCTACCGTTTGCAAAGCTGTAAATATAATTGTTTGTTCCGTCCAAGCGATTGTTGATATAGAGCAGGAACAGTGTGGGAGATAATATACACTCTTGAGGAACTACGGCATTGATTTTAAATTCCTACGAGAGATGTCCATTAATACCAACTCGGATGCTTCATTACCTTAAGAAATTGGCAAGCCATAGAAGCAGTGCTGCTGATAGTTTATATGCTGTCAATTTGCTTAACAATCCATCAGGCCACACCCTATCAAATGCTTTGGATATGTCGAGAGCCACTGTTTCATTGTATGTTTCTGTATGCCCGATGGTTTTAGGTTTTGATTGATATAATGCTAGTTGCTTAATTTGTCTAATAGCAAAAGGAAGCTACTTATATGACTTAGAGTTTTTAAAAAATCCCCGGCATTAAGCATATCTTGCGTATGAAGCTACAACAAATGGGCTCGCTTTGGCTCGGGCTCCTTCAATTACTTCTCTCCAGGCATCTGGGGTTTCATCCTTTGAACACTTAGGAATTAATACCATAATTTTATCCGGCTTCATGAAAGAATTGCCTCGCACTGTATAAGTAATTATCACATTTTCAAATCTTTTTAATTCAACGGTCAGATAGTGGAAAAAGTGAGTAATGATATGGTTTTTATCTTGTTCACCACACGAGTCAGCAATTACGTAAAGCATTTTAACACCTGGATCCAGAAAGTTGATGAAAAAGTAGTGAAGCATAGAGGCAACGTCATCTGACTCTTTTTTAGCATAGTCTGGTCGTAAGTGTACATGATTGAGGCATCGCTTGATAAAATATATACATTTAAAATGTAGAATAAAAGCTGTGCAGAGCTTATGTTTGGGGTAGGCAGGTTTTTTCCAAAGTCCATATATAGCAATAGCTTCAACGGTTCGTGATTTCCTAGCTTCTCTTTTAGCACGTCTCCTATTTATTTAAAACCAGTCGGCTTTCTTCAAGTGTAGTTTCTTTTCAACATCAAGCTTCTTGTGATCACCCTGCAACTTTCCCTTTTCTTCATCACTGGTACATTAGAGATTTTCCTTTCAAGTGCAGAAATTTTGGCTTTCTGCTCATCACACCAACATCACGTTTCAGTCCTTGGATATCCAAAAGCGATATTGAATTCTGTCTCAAATATTTCTTTGAATGTTTCGTGGGACATTTCAATGCAGGGATGTTAGGTTAAAAACATGCCAAGAAGCTTTTTGACATTCAGATTTTCTGAAAGGTATACTTTTTGAGAATTCCTTCCTGTGCTTTATGGCTCTTTAAGCTACCAAAAATCCCTTTAACAATACAAGGGTTTGAGGTTATGGCCTACTGTTATGTTTTCCTCGTCCATCAACTGGACGCTTGCCCGTATTGCTCAACGATGTTTTTATTGTATGTAGCTGGAAAGGTTTAGTTCAAAAAAGCGACTGAAATCCTTTAAGTGATACCTGCACTGCCATCTCTAATCACTCTGACTTTGTAGCTGTAAGAGCTTTCATTTAATTTAGCATCTTCTTAATTTTTTCGTGGTCTTCGGCTAGACACAGGTTTTAATGATAAAAGGCCATATGAAATTTCAAGCAAAGGTAATGTAATTGGAGCGATAATCTCATTTTTGTATATTTTGGCCTTTGTTGGTTTTTGCCCTGTACCCTTCATAATCCAGTAGAAGCTTTCTACTGTACGCATTTATAAACGTTCTACGTCAAGATTTAACAGTTTCGTCTTTAGATGCCTGCTTTTTTAAAAGAAAAGGCTGATTTTGCCATAAAAATGAAAAGTATTTTTAGGATTTGCAGCTTCTTCAGAGTCAATAAATTGTCCTAGTGCCTTTTAAACACCTTGGACTGATGCTCTTCTGTTCATAAAATCTGGGCGAAAAGATTGACTAAATAGGTCATTTACATTTTTGAAATTTGACTCTTTATTTTGTTTGCAAAGGCGTTAAAAACGATTTAACTTTAAAACTGGCTAATTCATAATAATAATCCAGATAAAGAATGTACTAGTGAGCAGTGACTAATAATTAATTATTCCATTCTATTTAACACTCCTACGTCCTTATTTTCAACACCTTCCGACTTGAATACCAAAAAATATATTCCGTTTCCTTCCACATCACTAATTTCTCGACCCACCTTAACTGTTTCTAATCATTCTGTTGCACCCACCCATGTTTATATTCATGCCGTTTCTCCTGCAAAGTTTTAGCACAGAATAGCCAACAGTCAGAATATCGACTCTGGGCACCCGCCGTTGAAAATGCCGCATGAACAGACGCCATTTTGTGGGAATAGACCTCAGGAGGGTACTCGCCTAAAGCTGCCAGGGTCGGCGTTAGGGTGCTTTAGAAGAATAGATTGAATAAAATAATAAATTTACATTTCTAACGTTTTATTGATTTTACCATATAATTAATTTATTTCGGTTGACTGATGTTTTGAAATTTCTGTTCATACATTTTATTGCGTAAAATAATTTTATCCTTAGGTACAATTTGATCACATATTCTTTCGGAAAACTTTGACACGGATGGTGAAACGAAACATGTTTACATTTATTATATAAATCGTGCATGGCCTAATCCACTTTCTTCAAAATATTCATGAAATAAATAATCTAAACTTGAAACAAAGTGGATGAAATTATTATGCGGCATTTGCAAATTTCTAAAAAAATCTGAATGTGCGTTTTGATAGGCTCGGAAATAGCGATAGAGCGTGGAATCATCTAATTCCTGGTGAGGTTTACCGTACATCGTGTAAGTATCACATGTGTGTATTGAAAAACATTTTCTAATTAAATACCCCCAAACATATCTAGTAAAATTTTGTTGTAAAATGTCGTCATTCTGGTAATCTGTTTCAGTAATAAATATTCTTTCTTTTTCCTCCAAATGCCTAGTATTATCAATATCCTCATATGCAGCTGATTTTTCCATTAAATCAGATAGTTTTAATACATTTTTATCCGGGTCACCTTCACAATTTGCAGTTCCAGAATGAAGTATCTTAACACACATGAGGTACTCCAAAAGGTTCAGCCTTTTGCTTTTTGTTTCGGTGTGTAAAAGTTTGACATTATTTGATAAATTTAAACGGCTCCTTTTTCAATTATAGTGTAGTGTTATAAAATTGTTTAGTTAAAATTTTTTATATAGATACGAATAATGTCAAACTTCTACACACCCAAACAAAAAGCAAAAGGCTCAGTACCTAGAAATCCCAAAGTCGCAAAAAACAGACGTTTTAAATACGAACGACTAACTGACCTGCTCTTTAAACACCTGCATAATTGACAGTGCAATAAAAACAAAATACCGCCAGACGGTTTAGTAGGGCATAACAATTCAGATTTTAGCATTCAAATACTCTTGATAAAGGCCTCACCAATCCGAAACATATGTAGAGTAAAATATCTTATTAAATTATTTTGAAATATCTAAAAGTAGTGTACAAATTATTCCTAGTATTATTATTCAACGATGTTACACAAGGATCCTACCGCGGAAACTATTCATTGTATTTATTTTTTCTATCCGTATAATTGTACAAAAAATATAATAATTAAAATAATGTAACACAATATTTCGAACCTCTAAAAATCTGCAAATATTAAAACGAACCGCTACTGCTCGGGACGACGCGAGAAACAGTAATGACCGAGCTATTCCAAGCAGACGCCTATGAACCGGCAGGTTCTATTCCCAAGTTTAGGTTATGTATTGTTTTAGCGGGAAACTCCGAGTCGGTATTCTGATTCTTGGCTTATTCTGTGGTTTTAGTTTATAAATAAATAAATAATCAGACACCGGAGCAACATTCCTTTAGTTGCAAAATGGTAACAAAAAAGAAGACGGTCGGCCGCCGCGGATCGCCAACGCGATTTCCGATCAATTTATAGACAATGTTGCCGATACCACACGTTTTTATTATTTTAAAACCCTCATATAAACTATACACGTGTAAAATTGAAGCCTTGTATAGGTTTCACTTCTATTTTTCTTTATTCAGTTGATGCTAGTTATTATTTATAGCCTACTGTATATGCAAGCGGATTTCCGCTAGCTTACAAAATTACGCACAGAAAAAGTAAAATGGAATTCCATATAAGAGTTAAGCTGGGTTCAGATCAAGCAGACAAAACTTCAACAGGATGTTTAGACAAAACTGGGACAAACAAAAACATTTTAAAACAAACCTTTTTGTTCTGTTCTGTTATTCTGAAGATTTTTTTTGCCATGTGGCGGTTCCGGTTTCACCAAGAAAATGAAGACTTATTGCTTATAGCAACCAGTAGTTTTGTCTCCTCTCCATCCACTGTTATGAAAAAAGAAACACAAAATATTTTTGGATGAGACCAAGTTTAAACAAACGAGATAGTCATAACAATGCGTTAGATGAATTGCTAGTTGATTTACGTAAGGATGATATTGAACTAAATTCTAATTACAAACATAACTCAAATGTTATTAACGGTTTACCCCATTTGCAAACTTTTTGATCTTTACCGACCCGAGACGAAGCAAAACTCTCGGAATTTGGAAACAAGACAAAACCATGAATGTTTTTTTTCTTCTCTTTGTTTTCTCTGCTTAGCCTCGACCCGGTTTTAGGTTTTGTTTGCTCTACATTATCGTTGGCTCGCGATAAAAAGAAAACATTTCTGGATTTTGGATAGGATAATTAAAATACTATTTTACGGGAAGACAGGACAGAGAGCTCAGACAATACATATTGTCCAAGACAATATCAATATGGAGACTTGGAGAAGATACTTTGACGGTTTATTAAATGTGCGGGCAGACGAAGCCAGGCGAGAATATACATATCATACAGCCGAACCCTTGGTGGAAGAACATACAGTGGAAGAAGTGTCACGTGCTATCCAAAAATTAAAAATACAACAAAGCCCCAGGAAACGATGCTCTACCGGCAGAATGTCTGAAAAATGGTGGAAAAACTTAAGTGCTTGCTTTCTATGAGCTCATCTGCCAAATTTGGAAAGAAAGTGTTATAATACCCATACATAAAAAGGGCGATAAAATATGCTGCACAAACTATAGAGGAATATCCCTTACTAACACAGGATATAAAGTGTTCTCCGATGCTATTGGAACGATTGAGCGCCTGTGTAGAGTATCAATTAGGACACTACCAGTGTGGGTTTAAAATAAACCGATCGACAGTGGATCAGATATTCACTATTAGGCAGCTGATGGAGAAGTGTTGGGAATACAACAGAACATTGCATCAGCTATTTATAGATTTTAAGCAAGCATATGATAGCATATGAGTGGAATTGTGGAATGCCATGGCATAACTGGGCATACCAAAAAAGTTAATTAATCTTACAAAAGCTTGTGTAGAGGAATCTAGAAGTGCAGTAAGACTTGAAGGAAAAATGTCGATATTCTTTACAATCAACAGTTGTCTCAAACAGGGAGATACGTTATCTCCACTTCCCTTTAACATCGCTATGGAGAGCATTGTGCGAAAGGCAAGGACAGAAACGCTTTTCTTTAGAAATCAGGGTCCTCGTATTATACTGGCTATCGTTGATGATATAGATATAGTGGGAAATACAACTGTCAGTGTCAAGGAACAGTTCATAAAACTGGAAAAGGCTGCAAAAGAAGTGGGACTTCGAATCAACGAAGATAAAAACAAAATAGTATATGGCTACAACAAGAACAGAACGACGAGATAGAATGGGATAGAACGTGACAATGGATCACTACAATTTTGAAAGAGTTCATCAGTTTAAATCATCACCTTTGACAGCAATATAACCGAAGAAATTAACAACAGAATACAAGGTGCGAGTCGATGCTGTTTTGCGCTGCAAGAAATAATGAATTCGAAAAATGGATCCCGCCGTACGTAAATAAGAATTTACCATTCAGTGATAAGACCTATAATAACATATGCATGTGAAACATGGACGATGACAAAACAAAACGAAAATCGTCTAAAAATCGCAGAAAGAAGAATTCTTAGAAGGATATATGGACCAGTTAAGGACAACAACACACAGAAATACAAAATAAGAACTAATATAGAATTGGAAGAACTATATAACCAGCCAGATATAGTGAAAATAATAAAGTCAGAAAGACTGCCATGTTAAGAGAGAAAATCAACGTGTCGTCAAGTTGATATGGGAAGAGACCCCGAAAGGAAAACGGCCGCTGGGAAGACCAAGGATGCAGTGGAAAGATAATATTGCAGCGGATTTACAGACTCTAAATATCGAACGAGCAGATGACGAATGATAGACCGCAGAAAGTGGAGGCAGATTGTAAAGTCAGCAAAGACCCACCCTGTCCCAAGTGGTCTTGTTGTCCATGAAGTGTCTACGGAAGTCTATCTATTGGATCACGAGTTTGCCTAGACTATTCATTCAAAAACAAGTAGGTTTACTCCATTCTTTGTTCAAATATCTCATATCCGAAGACAGTGGACGTCAACTTTTCACGAAGAGGATCTAAGAACCATTATTCGTATTTTGGTGTCCACTAAATGTTCATTAAATCCAATGGCTTATATAAGTCTGAATATCCATTGAGCGTCCATTTAATTAAAGCCAAAATATATAAATATTTAGCATCATAAAGAGGTCCATTTGTTGTCCTAAAATCATCATCATCACTCAGCCCTTTGCATCCACTGCTGGATATAGGCCTCCCCCAATATTTTCCACTGCCTCCTGTCTTGAGCGCTCTGCATCCAATTGCCTTCCATTCTTTTGATGTCGTCGGTCCATCGTGTGAGCGGTCTTCCTCTAATTCTTCTATCGGCTCTCGGTCGTCCATCTACCATCGGTCATTCGAGCAACATGCCCCGCCCAGTTCCATTTAAGACTAGCGATCTGTGATATAACATCAGTAACACGAGTTCTCCTTCGAGGATCTTCGTTTCGGATATGATCCCGCAACGGCAGCCCAAGCATAGATCCTCCATTTTTCGTTGAGTTGTTCTCAGCTTCCTGGCAGACTCGGTGGTCAGGGTTAAGGTTTCCGCACCGTAGGTCAACACCGGCAAAACGCACTGATTGAAAACTTTCCCTTTTAGTGATATTGGTATTTTTGCTTTAAATACATCAATCAGTCTTCCGTAGGCAGCCCAGGAAAGTGCTGATTGTCTCTTGTTATTATTATTTCATGACCCAGGCATACGTAGCTATTCACAAGTTCTACCTCTTACTCACCAACAGCCAAACTTTCACTAGAAACCAGGTTTGTCATGTATTTCGTTTTTGAAAAGTTGATTTTCAAATCTATCTCAGAGCATACTTCCTGTAGTTCCTGTAGCATGTGCCTAATATCTTTCAGGTTGTCTGAGTATTATTATACCGTCCGCAAAGCGCAGATTTGTAAGGTGTTGACCATCTATGTTTATATCCTTCTCTATCTCTTCCCAGTTTTGTCCTAAAATGCGTCTGACAAAAATAAGCTAAGTCCAATGGACAGATATTTTAAGATAATTAATGGTCATTACGAGTGTTAATAATTAATAAATCTGCTTTAAATGATCAAAGTAATATGAACATAATTCAAAGAGTAACGGAATTATATGATGGCGCTCAGTTGCATGCTATGATGTTCACAAAAGATTTTAATTCAAACAACCGTCCACTCTTTTGCAATTGTAGGAATAGGGCCAATATTGGGTTCAATGTAGAATCAACCCATAAGCCGTCCAGAAATAGGCCAGGATATTTTCCGATGTAGGTCCTTACTGATTGCTGCCAATAATTTCCAAAGTCATGGAACGTGTAGTCAATTAGCAACTACTCAAGTACTTTGAGACCAATGGAATAATCAGCGATAAACAATACGACTTTCGCAAAGAGAGATCGACAATGTCACTCATATGGAGTAGGGCATTTGAGAACTATGGAGAATCTCGACCGATTACTTTGGATATATCGATAGCATTCGACAAAGTTTGGAATGACGGATTACTCAACTACCGTTCTTCTGACTGCCAGCGTCTTTCTGCAGCTGGCTTGTCAGTTTCCTTAAGAAAGCCAATACGGCGGGCACTAACATCATTATGGCAGTATCGACCATTGCTTCACCTTTACCAATCAAATCACTGGGTGTCTCGATCAACAGCAATATATCCTGGCATGACCACGTTGCTAATATCGCAAAATCAGCCTCCTAGAAGCTTGGTGCGCTATTTCGCAACAAAAATTGTATGCACCTCAGCAGATGCAATTGCTCTACAAACCGCATATATAGGAGTGCCCCACCTAAGTACACCCTAAAACTACTGGATTCCATTCAGCAGAGAGCTGTGCATTTCATCGGCGACCCGGAGTTGATCTGGGATCTGGATAGTCTGGAACACCACAGACATGTGGCCGAGATCTCCCGGAAACACCTAGAATATCGCTTTACAAGGACTCCTTTGTCTGGCGCACTTCATCACTCCCAGGATATCTGTTTTCCCCTGATTTCAACCTATAGTTATTCAAAAACTGTAACAATCAACATCTTCGAACACCGCTCGTCGAGTGCTATAGGACCTCCCTTTAGTATGAATGCCACTGCCATAAAAAAGGCTAGGAAGCAACATTTTTAAATTTTCGGGAAAGTTAACTTCGGATACCTCATGGATGACCAGAGTTTTGTCATTCTACTATGTCCAGTGGAGAGCTAATTCATATTTTGTGTTAGCCAATTTGTATGTTGATCGAATGTGAATTTTGTTTATCCAGTGGACAGTCAATTGATGTTTTTCGTCTGATGTGGGATGTTTTTCATAGATCCAAGAAGAGGCATTTATATTACCCACTGGATATGCACTGGACTATTTTATTCTTCATTATCCTTATACGATGAATGCACTAAAGTCCGAAAAAATATCTCTGGCAGGCATTCAAAAGACAGATATTATGTACTCTCTGGGGGACTGTATAGTTTTTCAAATTAAAATTAATTTCACGAAAATTGACTGATTGAGATTTGAGAACGTGAAGAATATTCGGAAGATATGCTTATCGCAATATTTATTGCAAAATAATTTTAGATCTAAACGTTTTTCTATGTTAGAAACTTGATAGTCATCCTGATGATCCCTTCATGATGCTCATATAAATCATTAATATATTTTTTACTATTTTCTGGCCACCTTTGCTGATGCTTTTTTAAGCACACTAATTTTTGAAGTTGAGCTTCTTTAGGCGTGCTGTACCTGGATTGTTGCTGGTGAACATATTACCCAAACGTCGAACCCGAAGGCGTTCGCGTATGGCAAAGCGAACGGAAGTAGAGAGGGAGAAATTGCGTTAAACACGATATCGAACAAAGTCCTAGAAAGAGACCAAATGGCAAAAAATAGCAGTCGATCATTCCTGTTGAAGCGACAGTGCCTTGTGAGGAGCCCTGTCACAAGCCTCATGTACCTCTTATTCAGTACCAAGAAGGCCTTTACCTGACAAGGTGCTGGGTTATTCAGGCCTAGCTCAGACTGCCTCATTACTGGAGTAGTCCCCGTAGATCCTTAGACCGCACATTCATTGCGTTTCTTAGGATGGCGGCGCTCGTACTGTACTGTAGGATACGCTTATTACAGGCTCGGATCCTATTGAGCCCATTCCGGAACCCTGTCAGCCTCAGGATTCTCGGGAACATTCGTCCCGAAACCCAAACAAGATTGACCTTATTATGCTCGGCCAGGGCTCCCAAGACGTCTCTGCACTGAGACATTAACGCATAAATTATTTTATCAGACTCAAGAGCCGACAAACTAGCTTTGCTATCCGAGCAGAAGGTGTTCTATCCTATGAAAACCCTTAACAGGTACTCATACTCGCATTGCCTAGATATGTATGAGAGCAGCTAGGGAATAAGATCTGATTGCAATGTTTTATACGAAAACGCGAGGCGCAGAAATGTTCAAGCCCTTTGATTTTCCGGTTTCTGATGGGAGTAGCTCTTATTGCTGCTCTTATACATGCACATTCATTTCCTTAGCGTTTTGATGGATCGAGTTTTGAATCGATAGAAATTTAGTATAGACCATTAGTTAATTATCAGTGCTCTACTCAAAGTGGAGATCACAAGAGACAATTTATATCCGAAACAACAGTATGTGAAAATTTTTAAGCTATTAATAGGTTCAATTTTGTTTTCAATTAAGTATAGAGTTTTTGTTAATTGCCTTTTAATGCCTAATATAATGTGCAATACACATGTTGAGAAATGCCATCTTTAGCATTTTAGATGTTAGCAGCACAGCAATCAAGTTCCATACATTAAACAGCTCAGTAAACATTTTCCTCCATCAATTGAATATTACCGTGCTAGAAAAAGATTTATGCAATGTGAGTTGAAGAGCACCAATATTCTGTTCAATGCAGACAATGGAGTCGGCTGGTCCCCTTTCAGAAAGCGATTTTTGGCAATTTGGTTAGGTAACCACCCAGAAAGCTCCACAGCAAATACTTACTATGTTTACAAGAAAAACTGTCAGTAAAATGAAAATTAAATCAGTTTCAAAAACTAAGTAAAATCATTGAAATCATTATGCACCTCAGATTTAAAAACAAGTCTGAACGTCAATTCAGCAGTCAAAAATCAATCGACTACTTCATATCCGCTAAAATAATATGAAGAAAAATAGATAATTATTACAGGAATAGGATTATTCTTAAAACGTTTTTGAATCTAAATCAACAGGCCTATTTAGCTAACCTAAGATATCTAAGACAAAACCGACCATTCAAACCTTAAATCAGGCTACTTTTTAAGCCCTTAATTAATAGGTATACATACTATTAAATAATACACTATAAAATTCTTGAAAACTCTTGGCAACAATGTAAGTCGCAGATATACATGATCGCCCATCTGAGCACCATCGGATTCCGCGAGTCCTTGCCATGACCTTGGACACGGCGGATGGTTGCCCGGCGACCAACCAGAAGAATTGCGCGTGCAGCGGCCGCTTAGCAACTGCAAAAAGGCCCAAATCGAGTACACATCTCGGAAACGGGGGCGGCCTGACGTCACGATCAAGTTGTCGGTACTTTCTTTCGACGTATCACATCTTCTTTTTATGGAGATTGTCGAGTTTATGTTATGACCGCTGTATAAAGCGAATGCGATAAGGTCTGCATCGATGTATAGTTTGAGTCTTTGGTTATTAATAGCCCTCTAGTAGACTGTTGTTCTCGATACCTACAATGCATTAGGTGTGCGAGATTGCATGCATGATAAACAATTAACATACGATGAATATGTAGAAATACAGACATAAATAAAAGCACTCACTTCGTTGCTAGTTACATATTCTGCCAGCTGAATTTTAGAATTCGTCGAAACACCCACATTCAAATGTTCTAATTCTCTGAGCATACATAGCACTTAACTATTCTCATACGCAGTGGTAACAACTGTTTAAAAGTCTCTATCACTATGATGATAGACAACGTTCGCTGAGCGGATAAGGTGCTTAAAAGCAAGAAAAGAAAAGTTGTTTCATTGGTATTTTGATAAACAACTGATAAAAAGGCATTTTTCTGATCAAATCATATTTCCTATATTATTTATTTAATTAAAGCTAATAGAGAGCAACAGGTATTGATTGTGGTCAAACTTTAATTTTTTTTTAAATAACATTTACTGAGAAATTTTAAAAGAGAGTTCAGATGCAACAAAAAAGCTGGTTGTAGGAAGTGTTGTGGTGCGATGTAACCTTTGTTATATACTGTGCAGATGACAAGCTTCCAAGTTCGGACAAGAAGAGTGCGATAGGACCGCTAGGAAAACAAAATGATACATGGTCCGCAGACAATGAGAAACTACTACTCTTGCATATAGCAACAGGAGATTGCACTTTAAAAGTGCGACTTGAAGTTCCACATTCTCCACTGGATATATACCGTGGTTATACGGACAAGGGTTTTTTGCAAATTCGTATTCTGGTGACCAGCGGTAAATAGGGACTAAGAAATTGCCAGACTGCAAAGGCTGGTCTGTGTGGGTGTTATCGGCGAAGTAAGGATTACCTCACTGGCGCTGCTCTGTACACACTGTTGAGCCTACCACAACATTACTTTTAAATAAAGAGGAAGGCAATCGTATCCTATAGGTCGAACGAAGTCTGGCCTATGAGACACCTTAAGATGTAGCAGGAAATTACAATCGTGTCAGCTACAGAGATAAGATGAGAATGATTTGGGCTGATGGTCGGCTAGGATTTGTTTTCTACTCACATCAAAGACAATCCGTCAGACAACGATCGACAACTTGGTCCCAGTTTTGATGAGTTATTCCAGACATCTGCACTTGCAGGGAATTCACGAAAGTCCTTCTGCCCAAACTGACAGACAAAAGAGGAACTCTCATATCAACAAAGGGTAAAGGTATGTAACATATGGGGGGCGGCTAAGCGGAAAAACCCTCGATGACGCTAATGACTAACAATAATAGGGCATTGCTCGTCTTTTTGTTATGTCTAAATATTTTAAGCGGAGTCGAAACGTTTGAGTAGACCACGGGATATGCACCTGTGCCTCTGACATTCAAATTAGTTAGGCCGTAATATGTTTCAAGATTAAAATATGCGGTATTGTTCAGCCAGCCGCAAATGTCAACCCCCCAATAAACACATTTGTGGCGAAATTCCGATATGCATAAGGGCGAGCAACAGTTCTCAGAATAATCTAGGGTTCGCGGTAAAAATTTCATGATTACAAACAGATTCCGAGCATTAAGTATTAATATGGAACGTGTTATCTCTAAGATTTTTAAAACTCTACTGCTAAATTCTGTTATAAAGTTGGACGCGAAATTGTGATTTAATTTAAAATAAAATATTATGCTCAGCAGTTGGCGCTGGACGACAAATTGCTATCAAAATAAAAATTAAGAATGAAGTATATTATATTCGGATGAAACACCTTGGAATATAGACACCACTAGTCTTCGTATCAGTCCTTCCAGCACCGCCTGAAAAACACCTACGCTAGTTCAGCTCGGGTTGGTCCGATGGTTTTTTTATTTCCACTAAACAAGTTCCAAAATGATGTACGTGGATATGACATTAAATCAATATAAGTTAAAGTACAAGTCGAGGTTGAACGCCACCAAGTGTACTTTTGTTGGCAAAGCCCTATCGATGTTATTACGGACACAGTGAAAAAACTTGGAAATAAAAGAAATGGAGTACAAACTCAAGTATCGATTCAGTAAATAATTACCTGTCGTAGTCTACGCTACCTGCACACTAGTGCACACAGTTATCACACAAGTTCTAGATTCTCCAATTCAAACAAAATAACAACAGTAATTGAGGCCAATACTTTTATTTTAGGAAAATAAAATAGCTTTATAAATGAATTCCCTGGATTGGGAGAACCCATCTACCCTGTAGTGAAATTTCGAAATGTCACCGATTACTGTTTAACTAGACACATCCTCTTGTCAACTTGACAGTCTAAATTGGAATTCAAACATGTCACATAAAAGGAATTGTAATTTAGACTGTTATACCCCCGTATTCGCTCTGCCCGAACCCTGCAACCTAGACGGCGATAACTTAACCGGTTGTTACCACATAAACTATTCTATATTAATTTAACTTTGTTAGAATAGGCTTTCCGTAAGCCCAAGTTGCAAGTTCCTAACAGAAACCAAATCTTAAAATGCTATGTTACGTTTTTGAAATTAATGCCAGAGAAAAGAAAAGTAAAATATATAAACTTCCTCAGTTATAAAATGTACTGGAATTATTCAAAAATCCGGTACCCGAGAGAGTAAACTAATGGAACTATGCCGGCGTAGCTACACTTCACAAAGGTTCTATATAAACTCTAGTGTTTAAAATATTCGATATCTAATACTATGATAATTATTCAAGCTGTTAAAAATACGGTCTAAGTTTCTAAATTTTGGTAATTTTTAAGTCTTTACGGCGATGCCAAAATTCTATCTAATCTCTAACAGGAAAATATAATTGTCGAATAAAAACGATCACCTATCTGTATTTCGGTACGTCTCGAAAATCAGAGAGCAGTTTGCCTTAATCCTTCTTCGGTCCTCTAGAAGAGAATCTGTCCCCGGACTTACCACTGTCAATTAACCAGCTAACAATTTGTTCAAAAACTGTCATCCGACATTCTCTGCTGTCATCCAAAAAACTTTAGAGTAGGTACTTAGCTTAATTTGTGAGGTTCCAAAAGAGTTCTTAACAACCGAATCCGAAACTACTAGAACTCTAAAACGGAAATTAATCAATCAAAACAACAACATGAAAATAATGGTCCCAGAAACTAATTGAAATTTTACATTCACTAACAACTTAGAACAACTTACCCATAACTGCGGTTCACCAACACCTTCCTGGATAGCTTAAAGAAGATGTGGAATAATCGCCATTATGGCCGTTGGTAGAATTTATACATTCTACTAAAACAACTTCCCTTTCCCGAAAGTTTGAATCGGTTTTCACCCTATTTCATCTCGAAATAGAAATACTTTTCGGGAGCTACCTTTTCAATCCAGGGAATCTTCTTTGGCTACTGACGAAAACAGTTGACTACCTAAATCAACAACAACCAATTCTCCTGTTTTTTCCCATCCTTCTAGATTAATAAACAGAAAATTCTGTAAACACGTCAAAATCGTTAGATTGTCATTCAACTAAATACCTTATATTATGACAATTTAAATACTGCTGTCAAGAACTAGTCATGTTCGGCCTTATCGAAAAAAATAATAGAGATGGTGTTCCAACCGATATACCCTCCTAAAATGACTTATATAAAGAAAAAGAATTTGTACAAACGATTAGGAGCCTCAAGCTGCATCCAAACTTAAATGCACATGCGGCGATTTAAAGAGAGAATGCACGCGTATACGTTCGGGTTGACAGATAACTGAACTAAATTGCAATAAGCATGCGCGGAGAACAGATGAATAATGCGTCCACACTGGAGTATGCGTGCGTTTTAGGTTGTGCGTTCATGTCTGGATGCTGTTTTCGATACTTGGTTTATTACTTAATTGAAAATCTGTCAATCCCAATTTCAACTTAAACTTATTTTCTTTGTAAATTGAGGAAAAATGTTTTCAAATTATCGACGTTTGACACTATGACAGGGTCTATAATCTAAATGGTTTAACTTAGAGCGAAACGGTTTACACTTTTCACAATCTATGGTGGTCGGTATAAACAATTATTTCTTAAATCATTTATGATCTCAAAGGAGGGCGTGGTAATTAACTTTATAATTAACCACTTTAATAAGCGAACTGTATTACCATAGGTTGGTGGGGTTGTATCCATAGGGTGTGAATTGAAACATGTATTTTAGGTATCACGTACTTTAATAATGCAAGATTTAATTTGCATTTGCAAATTTGATTAATATATACAATGATTTCTAACTACTTTCAAACATTCATCCTTTCACACACAAAACTAAATACTGTACAGGGAGTCACATTTTCGATGTATCTCACTTACGACTAAAGACAGAGAGTTGCGGTTTTGGCAATACTGTGCTACTTTTTTGTGAAAAATCGATGGTATAAACAAAATTTTCGTAGCCCGCTTTGTTTCTGAGATACAGGGCGAAATTGAAAATAATGCATTTTGGGACCCCTCTGGTATCTCCGTTATCCTTTAACATATCGCAAAGCTAAAAACTAGCTCTTAAGAGGACTCCGGACACCTTCAAAAAGACTTTTAAACTACAGGTTTTATTAATGGATTAGGAAAAGAGTTCATTAAATAAAAGTTGCTTTAAATTAATTAAAGAACGTGGGAAAGTATAAATTTTTTGGCAAAAACATTTTTCTTAAAAAAAATTCGCTTAGTCTTTTTTTTTTTAAACAATATATGAACTTTCCCTCCATCTACGATTAATTTTAAACAAACTTTAATTCAACCGTTTTTCAAAACTCAGAACCACTTTTTTTCTACATAAAAAATAAAGATTTCTGATGTTTTACGGCCAAATAATTGTGCATCTCTCTCGGACGACAAAGCCATCCATCCGCCCGGCAGAGCGTCGTGCGCCCGAAATCAGTGGCGACCCGTTGATTTTCGCGATCTATTTCTACCGGCGCGCGACGCGGCGGTGTTTCCCAGAATTTGTATTTCTGGTTGTTTTATGTTGCGACTTGAGATTTATTTCCGTATTTTATCTATTGTAGATACGCGTAGAGCGGAAGAGCGTTCTGTGTTTTGTATTTTATTTTCGAGTTTGTGTGTTTTGTGTTTTATTATCGAGTTATTATAGACCATTTGGATTATTATTTGTGCTCGTTTTTTAATTATTGAGTTAAACATTTTTATAATTATAATGGGAAAATTATCTGGACGTATTAATAAGAAAAACTATAAATATACCTCCCAAAACCGAAAAAACAGAAGAAGAGCCCAACTAAGGTAAGTTGATTAAATAACGTAGGTAATATATAGGGTATGTATAAATAATATACCTAAATAAGTATGTTATGTTTACTGCTTGTAATATTTTTGATTGGTATAGGTATTAGGTATTAGGCTTGTTTCAACGTTGAAATTAATTATTTTAAAAATATGGGAATAAACAAAAAGTAAAGCATTATTTGTAGTTTAAACAAGTATATGAAACACTAATTAGCTATGGAGAGGTGGTAATTAGGCTTCTCGAAGTTTGACTTGATTTTAAACCGCATCTACTGAAAAAGTTCTTATTCGATTGTGATCATTCCTTTGGGGTTTTTACTTTTCAATAAATCTTTCGGGGATTAAGAATAACTAAAATACTGGCCGAAAAGAAAGCCTGTTTTTCTGCCTCATTTTTGAAAAGCCCTGTTGGCTTAAAAATAAGTTTCACCTTTTTTTGTTTGTT
>MU191467.1:24060-35553 GCA_016904865.1 Pissodes strobi
CTGGAAAATCAAAAATGTAATATTATACAGTGTCTCATTAAAAAAAACTTCTTAATGAATTACCCTATATACATATAAAATTTGTATGACGAAAATTGCACATTGTATACGTATAACATACTTACCTTACTTAGATACATGCGCGAGGAAACGTTTTGGATCATTAAATAACGAATTTGTTCCATATTTTATATCTTACTGTATATTTTTCAGATTTTATGAGACCAGAAATTTTGGGATGACATGTTTCCAAAATTAAAATCATTTTATTTCCAATGTTTACTGCCAGAACTAATTGATCCTCAACATCCAAGAGGCCTGCCGATAAGAAATCCTCAAAGAGACTTTTAAATAAAGTAAAATATTTATAAATGTATTTCATATTTTCTGGATATTTTCATTCCGGTCGGTAAAAAATAGAAATGTTTAAATATCTTCAAGTTGCGCTTTAAAAATTCGGTTCCTAGCTAGACATTTTTGAGCTTGTGTGTGTTGTGACCATATTTTTCAGTTTAAGGCTTTATTTAAATATTCTGATAGTTTGTGCTAACCCGGCAGATATAAAATAATAATGAACTTACCCTTTCTGCTATGACAGGCCTTGTCTCTAGAAGGTTTTGAATCTACGTTTTTTTAAAAATCAAGATAGTGACTAATAAGTAAGTAGTAGTAAGTAATAAATTAAAATAAAAAAACCATTTTTAAACACAAGGTTTTATCTAAATGTTCTAAAAAAAGAATATAAACTTTAAATTAAATCAAACCCATCGATTTATTACATCATGTATATCATATTATATCATAATTATCATATATTATATGATATAAAAGCTTGGGCGTGATTTACTTGTGTAAATTTATTTTAACAAATACCTAATATATACATTTTTTTTCTTAGAATTACTTGTGTCACGATAAATTTATATAAGTATTGTATTTTTGTTTATTCACAGGTCAATCTCGCGACAAGCTTTTATATCATATAAATTGTATGATGTAATAAATTGATGAATTTGATTTAATTTAAAGTTTATTTTCTTCTATTTAGAGCATTTAAATAAAAGCTTGTCTTAAAAATGTTTTTTATTTTTCTTAGATTTCGTTAAACATGTCTCTTAGTGTTCTTAGTGTTCATTTTATTTAATGCGTCATTCTTGCACGGTCGTTAGCCTATGACATGACACAATTTAAATTCAAAATTTGGCTTCTCCTGAATACGGCCTACCAGCTAAAAATACAATAATTTTACATTGTCTTTGATCCTATATAGGAATGCAAATTTTCAGCTTGATATGAAAATTTAAATTTAAGATAATACAGCCCTGTGCCAGCTCAAAAACACGATAATTTTACATATTACATCGTCTTCTGTCCTAAATACTTATGCAAATTTGCAGCTTGATACAATTTAAATTTAAGAATTGGCCCTCCTCAATACAGCCCTTTACCAGCTCAAAAACACGACAATTTTACATTTTACATTGTGTTCGGTCCTATACCTATACGTATGCAAATTTGTAGCTTGATACGACAATAAATTCAAGATTTGGCCCCCTCCTCCTAAATACGGCCATGTACTAGCTCAAAAATACGATAATTTTACATTGTCTTCCGTCCTATAAACGTATGTAAATTTTCAGCTTCATAGGAATTTATATTCAAGATTCCTAAATACGGCCCTGTACCACGTCAAAAACACAATAGTTTTGCATTGTCGTCCAAACTAAATGTACATGCAAAAATGCAGCCCAATTGGTTGGGGATAGCTGTTTCAAAATTCAGTTGCAAGATTTGACCCAAACCAATACATAAATAAAAGCTTGTAATAAAAGTCGGTATCAACAGAGCAGTTGATATACTACGCCAATGACTTGAGTTAATCTGTCTCGGCTGCGAAATACCGCACGTCGGTCGGCAGCTCGCGCCTCGTACGGAAAACATCACGAAATCTGTAAACGCTGGTCGCTCCGGAGTCCTCTTAAATACTTTTTTACGTAGAATCCAGTGGCGTAGTCAGATTTTTGCTGAGAGCTGTCATTTTTTAGCTGTAAATCAAACTTGTATTTTGTTAAATGGAACACCCTGTATATTTTTCTTTCGTTTGAATGGAAATTTTATAAGCTTTAGAAAAATATATAATACATGATATGTATTTTAAATAATAAGCCTAAAATTCATAATTTCACAAAATGTATCTCTACAGGGCACTCTTGATGAGTATAGTATAAGCATTATCTTTTAAACAACGGGATAAGTATTAGCGTTGATTGATCAACGGTATTAGTCGGCAGAGATTATTAGAGCAATGGAATGATCATTTTTTATTGGCAAGACCTGTCACTTACAAAATTTATATTTTCTGTGTAATATTGTATTTTTTACGATGGCTGAAAATTAAAATTATCAATATTTTAAAAAATGTGACATGTTAGTCTGCTTTATACAGAGCAATGAAAACTCCCGTGAAGCTTCTCAGCTATATTTCAATACGTTTGTTTGAATATTCATTAACCTTTTAACTTAATTGGATTTATTTTTTATTTAAGTATCATTTTAATTTATAGGTATCCCGAAAGACGACAACATGATAATTTCATGTTTTCCGGAATAATGAGAACATGGAACGTTTTTCCGGCCCCTACCATAGACGTATATAATAAGGAAAATCGTGGTAAGGAGGGAGGTAAAGTTCCTTGTTCTACCAATTTTTTCTTTATTTCGGAAAACATTAAATGATCAGGTTGCCTTTTTTCGGGATATCTATAAATTAAAATGATATTTAAACAAATAAACCCAAATAAGTCAAAAGGTAAATAAATATTCAAACAAACTTATTGAAATATAGCTGAGAAGCTTCACGGAAGTTTTCATTGCTCTGTATAAAGCAAACTAACATGTCATATTTTTCAAAATATTGATAATTTTCATTTTCAGCCATCGTCGAAAATACAATATTTCACAGAAAATATAAATTTTGCCACTGACAGGTCGTGCCAATAAGAAATTACCATTCCATTGTTCTAATAATATCTGCCTACTAATACTTATACCGTTATACTTACTCATCGAGAATGTCGTATAGACACATTTTGTGAAATTATGAAATTTAGGTTTATTATTTAAAATACATATCATGTATTATATATTTTTATAAAGCTTATAAAATGTCCAATCAAACGAAAGAGAAATATACAGAGTATTCCATTAAAAAATACAAGAGTGTCGTATAGAGACACATTTTGTCAAATTATGAATTTTAGGCTTATTATTTAAAACACATATGATGTGTTATATATTTTTATAAAGCTTATAATATTTCCAATCAAATGAAAGAAAAATATACAGAGTATTACATTAAAAAATATACAAGTTTGATTTATGGCTAAAAATTGACAGCTCACATCAAAAATCTGATCACCCCACTGGATTCTACGTAAAAAACTGCATTTTTTGGCTTTGCTATATGTAAAAGGATATCTAACGAAGATACCAGGGGGGGTCCTAAAATGCAATATTTTTAATTTCGCCCTGTATCTCAGAAACGAAGTGGGCTATGAAAATTTTGTCTATACCATCATTCTTTTCACAGAAAAGTAGCAAAGTATTGCGAAAACCGCAACTCTCTATCTTTACTCGTAAGTGAGATACCCACCACTAATATCATCGAAAATGGGACACCCTGTACATCAGGTTAACTATTAATAAATGTCTAACAAAACTTCTTGATTATTTGAATCTACCATGAACTTCTCTCTTTACTGAATTTAATCAAACTTGCTTTATTTCAAAATATCAACTGACTGCCCTTCCCTTCACATGAAATACCTTGTTACTTTTCTTCTGCAATTCTCTCAACTTTACTTCACCAGGGATATAAAACTTCGAACATTTGATTCGAATCTGGAGTACAGGAATATATTTATCTAGCTACAATTCTCCAACCGCCATATTACCTTCTTCTATCTTCAACAGGAGATACGCTACGAGTTGTATTGTCTCGAGAAAATGCGTTAAAACACCCAAAGAATCCTTAATTTACTGTTGAAAAAAGGAAACAGAGTACAGTACATATTTTCTAAATATCTGGAGACAACAAAGGAGAAAACTACCAAATATATTGGCGTCAAACAGGGCTACGACTGGGTAGATGTTCTTGGTGCCAAATTCAAGCAGAGCGATGACTGGCCGTCACATCACGGGTGAATGGTTGTAAGGCACTTTATTACTTTTCTTCGACTAAAACTTAAATTTTGAGAAAACTAACTAAATATGTTGGCGTCAAACAAGGCAGCGACAGAGGCTGATGTTCTTGGTGCCAATTCAAGCAGAGACATGACTGGATCGATGCTTCACGGTTGAGTGTTTGCCAGGCACTAAAATCTAATTTCTCTAGAAGTGGATAGAAAAGCGAGAACGGAGAGGGTAAAAAAATGCTCTTTGTTTATTTGACATATCCCAATACGTAACTGCTACTATCAAAGCCACTACAAAGTGGGCGGTGACCATCGGCGGCTACGTCGTATATTCGTAGCTGCTAAGTAACTGCGACCAAAATGGGGAAAGATTTTGAGTAGCCGGGTAGTGTCTTGGGTAGTTTTTGCCACTAACATAGTTACTATGATGTGTTACTATAAGCTAGCCTACTGGTGAATGCGACTTATCTGTTACGAAGCTGCCTAGTTGCGGGTTCGTGGCAGCCAAGTGATTTCCACCGACATGTGGAACTTTCGTTAAACTGTTAAACGTTGTTCGGAGCGACCTCTACATGCAATTTCACACTTCATAAAAATAAATGTCATGATGGAAAATAATTATGGAAGCCATTATTATTTTTTTGTTATTTACTATGCGATTTTAACGCCTTTTGTAGGTAAATTCCAAAACGCAATCGACTTTACTGAATAAAATAGTGGGTTTATATGACAAAATTTTCGAGCGCCTCTCACAACATTTCAAATTATTATATTATTTGCAATAGAAACTCGTGTAGTAATAAAGAAAAAAAATAATAATTTGCTTGAAACTGGCGTGAGACTTTAAAATATTAGTCCACCGTCAAAAATAACAAAATAACTAAGGAAAAAGCTTTAGTCTAGGTATATTTAGCTTGAAAACGCAAAATGTTTGAGCCATTTGGCTCTTCGTCTGAAAAGTCATGAAAAAATAAGGCCGTTTAATCCGAAAAATACTTTATAGTCATATGCTTCCACAAAGTACCGGGAAGAATAATATATTAGGCCTACCCTATCTGTTTGGAACTTTAAAATCTTCAGATTGATAAAGTGACAATTGTAACTACCCAGAGGCGACTTTACAGAAACAATAACTTTATAGTGTCCTAGCAAGGTAGCAGTAACCATTTTGCTACTTTCAATGCTACTATAAATGAAGTAACTAGGTTTCGTGGCCGCGACTACTCCGTAACTTAAATTGTTACTATAAAGTAACTAAAACATAATGGAGGCATTATGGTAGCACTTGTTAGTGACCGCTACTTCAAAAAGTTACTATAAAGTTTTTGGTCTTTTATGGTGTCATATTCGAAGATTCGGTTAGTTCCAGCCACTTCTTTAAATTGTATGTTTGCCACTTGCAATCGTAGTGTTTATTTTCCACTTTTATGGTAGGTAGGCACTAACCGGTCACTCTCGAAATATACTTCAAAGTGACTATTCCTTATAGAGTAACACTTTAAGTGGCAGGGTGGGTCTAGGAACTATACTTTAGGGGCAGTGACATTTTGAAAACGACTGGGAACTATATTTGTTAGTTGGGATTGTTGTTTAAACAACATTGACGGAGACAAATATATATATAAAGTGAGAACGATTAATAACGATTTCCTTGAGAGAGTGACAATTTGCTTTCCAGCGATTGTTGCATATAACGGAGTCTATTCTATCGACAATCCAGGTTCGGACTAAGGAGTAACTGAAATACAATGCTTTAAATGCACAAGTTTCTGTTTACCTGGGTTGAAATAAATATATTCGGAGTTTAATTATGGCTCATTCATACTACGGCCATACAGGAGTGTTATCACCAAATTATACGGTGAAAAACGATAAGTTAATACACATTTTCCCCCAACGCTATGGTCTGGCATCAACTTTCGTTTTAGCCCTAAGTACTCATTTTCCGGCCTTCGCGTAATTTCGGTTAAGCCGGAAGTTGATCACCAGACGATAAATTATGAAACTCTAAGATAAGAAAGTACAAACCGTTTCGCTCCGTAGACCCCGTTCATAATATAAACATAACATACTATTTTTTCTTTATGAGAATTGTTTGCAACGTCAACCTTTAAAAGAATTTTTTCAATACTGTGACTTTTGCTGCTTGATAATTTTAATTTCGTATGATATGCTCTGTTCTCTTGTAAGCGTCGCTAGATGACGGATTAGTAGAATTAATTTACTTATTCGTTCTGTGCGTTAGGGTAGTGGGAGAAATGACGAACGATCGTGCGCGCGAGTCGGAGAAATTTGGAACTTTATTCAGCTACTATACAAATATACACGTGGAATAAATCGAAAAGGGTCTGGTGTCATAATATAAGCACTCTCGATTTTAACGATTTTTTTGGGTTCAATGGGAAGATTACATCAAATGGAACACATTAATGCAAAAAAAGTGCGTATGAAGCACTTTTGACGCCAAAAATTGAAAAAGAAATGTCAGAAATGAGTCTGTTTAGTGACATTTAAATGCGAAAACTCTCCCAATATGACGTTAATGACAACAATTTACTTGCAATGTTGTCAGACTTGGCTAACCTTCTTGATTTTCAAGTAAGCAAATTGCCAAGTCCAGGAGCATGTTTTATAAAGTAGAATAACAACTTGTGAAAGTAACTAAACAAGCGCACACTGCGCGCTTGCTGCCTCAGACTAACCAAATAAGCTAACATTTGTCTGTTAACTAACCCTAAACTAACCAAAACTAATTCAGACTAATGCAAAGTAACCCAAGCTAACCAAAACTAGTCCGGACTAACGTAAACTAACCCAAACTAACCCAGATTGACCAAAAGTAACCCATACTAAGCAAAACTAGCCCTGGCTGTTTAGCCATACATGTATATATAAGTAATAAAAGTTTACTTACGGTACACTGTCGACTCAATTTGTTCATTTCCCAATAAATGCCCTAGATCAAGTAAAATCCGTTCAAGTCTATTGCGCTGTTACGTCATATCATTCCATCTTTCTTTATGCAATGAACGTATGTACTAAATTGGTCTGTCAAATTGGAATCTTTGACATCGATTGGCGTCAATGTCAAAATATCATAACGAAAATAACAGATTTAATTCATTTATTGATTTTTTGGTAGTTGGTTTGTGTTTTACGCTAATAATTGATAATTACTAAAATCGTTTTGAGGTGCCCCACCGGTTCAGTGAGAAAGAGCAAGCTTTAATTTTAAAATTAGTGCATTATTTCACACGTGATAAAGATGCTGGTAGGCCACTTTTACCCTAGAAAGCTGTGCACAATGTAAGTAATATTTTTTTAAATTTATTTGATAATACTAAAAAATCTCTCTAGAAAAAATGTATTTTTGATGTGTAAACATCTTACGCGGCGATACGAGGACAAATCTCGGCAAATGAGACGGAAATGCGCGAACCAATTCTAGCCGCTAGGGCGGTATTCTATACAATTTTGCCATTTAAAATCGTTTTGAATGGATTTTAGACGATAAAAAAGCATATTTTAAATTAAACGAACCGTCAAAAGTATTATTTTTTAATTATTATATTCGCAGTGTATTTGGATCCAGCACAACTTATTTTTAATGGACGGTTGAATTTAAAATGAATTTTCGCTTCAAAATCCACGACAAATTCGTCCGAAGCCATGGCTATCGGCCTAAAAAACTCCGAATTTTCGGATTTTTATACAATTTTGCCATTTAAAATCGTTTTTAAACGAATTTTAGACAATAAAAAGCATATTATTATTTTAACTTAAACGAACTGTCAAAAGTATTATTCAGATGCCCAGACGCTTAAAACAATATTGATTCATAGCCTTCTTCTAAAATTTCAAAAAGTTGGTTTATGACTTTCCCAAATCAAAGGATATCGGCGCACGATTACTAGGTAAATAAGCTGTTGTATGTATGTTGATGTTATTCCTGGTGGCATTATATTTTCGTGTCGAATTTGTGCATTGAATTAATCCACTCCGAAGCTGCGATAAGTAATAAGTATGTAAAATTGATAAAAACGGAACGTGCTCTGGAATAGAAAACAGGTACAGAGACATCTTTTGGCTAATGTAAAAAAATAACGTACGAGTCTATCTATGACGTACGGATCTTTTCTTTTGACGTCAGAAATTTTGACGTAAAAGCGCAATAGCCTTGAATGGACTTTATATTTGTCATAAAATGAAATAATTTTAAAAGACAAGCGCGCTACGCACGCTTGTCAGTAAATCAACTACAGCTAACCCAAAATAACCAACACTAACCCAAACTAGCCAGCACTAATCCAAACTAACCAAAACCAACCCAGACTAATACAAACTAACCAAAACTAACCCAGGCTAACAATAATTAACCTAAGTAAAGAGACGTAGCGCGCTTGTCTCTTCGCTATTCCAATCTAAGCAAAACCAACCGAGCCTAACCAAAACTAACCCATACTAACCAAAACTAACCCAAACCACCAAAACTAACCCAAACTAACCCAAGCTAACCCAGACTAACCAAAAGCAACCCATATTAACCAAAAATAACCCAGACTAACCCTAATTAACCAAAGTAAAAAGACAAGTGCGCTACGCGCGCTTTTCTCTGCGCTATCTCAAAACAAGCAAATCCAACCCAGACTAACCAACCCATACTAACCAAAGCTAACCCAAACTAACCAAAACTAACCCAAACTAACCCTAATTAACCAAAGTAAAGAGACAAACGCGCTACGCGCGCTTGTATATTCCCTGTCACAAACTAAGCAAAACCAACCCAGACTAATTAAATCTAACCAAAAGTAATCCAGACTAACCCTATGTAACCAAAGTATATTCCAAACTAAGCAAAACCAACTCAGGCTAACCAAAACTAACCCATACTAACCAAAACTAACCCGAACTAACCAAAACGAACGCAAGCTAACCCAGACTCACCAAAACTAACCCATACTAACTCAGACTAACCCTAATTAACCAAAATAAAAAGAAAAGCGCGCTACACAACCTTTTCTCTTCGCTATCATAAACTAAGCAAAACCAACTCAGACTAACCAAAACTAACCCATACTAACCAAAACTGACCCTAATTAACGTATTCAGATTAAGCAAAAATAATCGAAACTAATTAATTAGAAGCGCATTGAGGCGAGCGCGCTACGCGCTTGACCAACCCCGCCCATCACAAAATCAAAATTAATTCAAAGTAACAAAACAAACACACTACGCGTGATACTCTCTTAAACTAATCCAAATGATCTTTTAAATTTGTATCTATTTCAATAAACTAAATGAATTATGAAACATATTCAACACGAGGCTGTTATATTTTAGAACCAAATAGAAATTACGCTTGGAAACATCACAACCAGCTGAGCCGTGCTAAGCCAACCGCCAACCTATATAATAATGTTTTAAGAAATAGACATGTTGACGTTTATCTCATATGATTTTAAAGTGCAAAAAACAGTTTTATTTGCAATTTGTATGAAAAGAAGCTTTATATTATGTTATTATTAACCTTCTGCGATCATACCTTAGGACAAAGTGTGCTGGAATGGTGTTTATTAGGAAAAAATGTATGTTAAAATTTAATTTTTATTTTCAATTTATTTTGAGAAAATGTGCTTTTGATGTAATCTATCCATAGAACCCAAAGAATGCTTCAAAATCGACGGTGCACATATGACACCAGAACCAGCAAGGGTAAGTATCATACATAACCTGTGTGATATATTTTCGAAGCCGGTTCTTATGATTAGTGCAATGGACAGCACTAATAATCCCGAAAAATATATTTAATAACTTAATTTCAGTTTGTCTATTAATTTCCAGATTGAAAAAATTAATTATTCTAAATCGTCTTCATTCATTCTAAAGTAATTTCAGTAAAACTTCATGAATCGAATTTTTAATCGTATCAGTTTTACAATGCTATTATTATTTTTATGACATTCTCATGTTTACGCTTTCATAGCCTACAAAGTTGACTTCCGATTCGTCTTCGGTCGAGTGTGCACGTGTCGGGTATCGGCCATTTTGTTCCAGCTTCATATACATATATGGTAGTTTGGGGGCACATGGGGCTTTCAGGGACTGTGTAGATTCCCCGAATAAGATTCGGACGTCCAGCCGGGGGTTAGAGCCCCGTGCATGTACAAGATTTAAATGTGTGTGAATGTCCAGCCGGTGGTGTTCGAACCTTAAAACAAGCCGTGCATGTACAAGTCGGGGCCCCAGGAGTGTATACTCGACATACTGGTAGCCCCAAAAATAGTATCTCTATCCACCAAGGTGTAACCAATGTAGAAGGGTCGCTCTACCTCTTGCTAAGCCTGGATAGGGGTCTTTTCTGGCTGAATTTTCGAAAGAAAAAGGCCAACAGAGAGTTGTACTACTATAGCCTACAAAGTTTTAGTATTATGCTGAATACACACAAAATTCAATATCGAACTTGCCATTTTTCAGTCGAATCGATAAATATTCTCATATGACAACGTATTATCTGCAGAACTAAATGTCACGTCGTGTAACGCACAGAGCGAATAGAGTGAGGACATAAAGTTCGTCGCTCCCCTCTAACTTTTGAACTGTTTGGTATACTGCGATGAAATTTGAAACGGTATACGACACAATTCTCTATTTTTTGAACAAATAATGACAGCTTTAGATGTCAAAATGACAGCCGGAGGCAGTTTTGATTTATTTTTAATGTAAGATTTGGTTATGTGACACTTCATTTTGAATTACTTTTTATGCTTAATTCAACCCTCGAGTTTGAAAACACTTGATTAATACATTCTCAAATAGCGACTAATAACAATGTTTTAAGCAGGTTTATTATTAAGTAAGTACCTATCTAATTAAAAAACTAATTAAAAAGAATGTTATAATAATTAAGAACAGCGTATCCTAACCTAAACGAACCTAATTAAAAACTGATTAAAAAAATCAAGAATATTATAATTATTGAAAAAAGCAGAAAAAACGTCGGTAATTATTAGATATAGCCGCATCATAAAAATATTTATTGTATATTTTATTTTATTCTACTAAATAATAACCTTAGATCTTCTGAAATCATTCTTCGAATATTCTATGAATATTACTGTGATATTTAATATAATTAGCCTACATACAGAGCGTTCCATAACAAAAGGCCCACAAAAACAGTAGATTTCCTATATACAAATATTTTTTTCTTCAAACGTCAGTAAATCCGTTATTACTCGACTGTGTAGGCGGCAGTGAAGTTTCGTTTTTCCTCCGCCGGAGCTTTACTTTTCACTTTTCC
>JAEQML010055683.1:0-35552 GCA_016904865.1 Pissodes strobi
AGTAAGTAACAACTTTACAAAAACGTCTCTCCCACCTTTGACGGACGAACGTGGCATCACGGCGACTACAGCCAAAGAAAAAGCAAACATGCTCGCCAAAATGTTTTCATCGCACTCTACCTTAGACGTGCCCCAAAGCAAGACTCTCCCCACTATACCGAACATCAACACCACCATGGCAGAAGTCAAGTTTTCTCATCGTGATATTCGCAAAATCCTTAAAGAACTAGATACGCAAAAGGCATCAGGACCGAACGGAATACCTGCCATCGTGCTAAAGACCTGCGCCAACGAACTAACACCTGTTTTTTCCAGGCTTTTTCTCTTTCTCACAGAAAAGGGATTTACCCATCCTCTTGGAAAGTCGCTCGAGTGCAACCTGTTCCAAAAAAAGGCAAGAAAACCACGCCCTCAAACTATCGCCCGATTGCCTTGCTTCCAATAATCTCCAAAGTCATGGAACGTGTAGTCAACCAGCAACTACTCAAATACCTCGAGAACAACAGAATAATCAGCGATAATCAATACGGCTTTCGCAAAGAGAGATCGACAGGAGATATATTGGCCTATGTCACTCATATATGGAGTAGGGCAGTTGAAAACTACGGAGAGTCTCGAGCGATTGCGTTGGATATTTCAAAGGCATTCGACAGAGTTTGGCATGACGGACTGCTCAACAAACTGCCGTCCTTGGGACTGCCCGCCTCTCTCTGCAGCTGGCTGGCCAGTTTCCTTAAGAACGGATCCCTACATGTTGCAGTCGATGGACACATCTCGGACACATTCACCATCAACGCGGGCGTGCCTCAGGGCGCAATACTTTCACCAACTCTGTTCCTCATCTATATTAATGACCTGCTGATCGAAACGAATAATCCTGTTTACAGTTTTGCAGATGACAGTACCCTTGTCTCCCACTTTAGATCAGAAAAACCCTTACCAGCGACTGAGTCTCATCACCGCAGACAGGAGCAGATTACAGCAATTAATCAAGACCTGGAGATAGTTCAAACTTGGGGCGACCGAAATTTGGTCCAGTTCAATGCAGCAAAGTCCCAAGCAGCAACGTTTACTAAGAGGGCCAATACAGCGGGCCCTGACATCATTATGGCAGGATCGACCATTCCTTCATCCTCGTCATTCGGGCTGCTGGGTGTCTCGGTCAACAGCAATATGTCATGGCATGACCATGCTGCTAACATCGCAAAATCAGCCTCCCAGAAGCTTGGTGCGCTATTTCGCAACAAAAAAACTCTATACACCGCAGCAGTTGCTCTTGCTGTACAAAGCGCAAATAAGACCGTGCTTAGAATATTGCTCACATATCTGGGGTGCCGCACCAAAGCATACGCTAAAGCTGCTGGATTCCATTCAGAAGAGGGCTGTGCGTCTCGTCGGCGATCCGGAGTTGACCCGGAATCTGGATAGTCTGGAACATCGCAGACATGTGGCCGAGATGTCTCTGTTTTACAGATACTTTCACGGCAGATGTTCCCAGGATTTGGCATGCATAATCCCGCCCCTGGCAACTCCTGTCAGGCGGTCCCGACAGACGGCAGGAGCGCACCAGTTCGTCGTACAACTAGAAACACCTAGAACATCGCTTTACCAGAGCTCCTTTGTCTGGCGCACTGCATCACTGTGGAACTCACTTCCAGGACATCTGTTTCCCACTAATTACAACCTACAAATATTCAAGAACCGTGTCAATCAACATCTTCGCACACACACCGCTCGTCGAGCGCCATAGGATCTACCTTTAGTGTGTGTGCCACTGCCATAAAAAAAAATCTTTTAGAAATGTCAAAAGAAAAAAATTGCCTGTCAAATGTCAAAAAACCGCATAACCTTAATTTTTTTAAATGAAACACCCTGTATATTATTACGTATTTGGATTGTGCGAAAAAGTCTAGACATATTTCATGAATAATGTCCTATACGTATCTCTAACGGTTTTTGAAATATTGACAGTTGAAAATCGACCATTTACCAAGTTTGACAGCTTGTAAAATCTAAACGGCTAAAGATAGAAGAAAATAGTTTGCACTTTCCTATACTGGCTTTTTATAAGCTATCGTATGACACTAACTTTTTATTTACCCAGAGGCTAAATTTATCCGTGATTTTTTAACCTCTGGTTAAATCTAAAGTTAGTGTCATACGATAGCTTATGAAAAACTAATATAGGAAAGTGCAAACCGTTTTGTTCTATCTTTAGCCGTTTAGATTTTACAAGCTGTCAAACTTAGTAAATGGTCGATTTTCAACTGTTAATATTTCAAAAACCGTAAGAGATAGGTATATGACATTATTCATGAAATATATCTAGACTGTTTCGCACAATCCAAATATGCAATAATATACAGGGTGTTCCATTTAAAAAAATTCAGGTTATGCGGTTTTTTGACATTGGGCAGGCAATTTTGTTCTTTTGACATTTCTAAAAAATAATATATAAAAAACCACACAACTTATGAATTTAAGTTTTTTTTGTATTACCATTAATTACGGCTGCAAGTGGGTGTCAAAATATAATGAATAACCCTGTACACTTATTTCTGCTATATCCCCATTCTTTAAAACTAGGTAAGTATAAACAAAAAAGGGCCGATTTCAGTCAGGTGCCTCTGCCACCTTCCAGCTTATACCTCCTTAGAGCAGTTCTGACGCGCGAGAACGTATTTTTAGTAGACATGTTGTGTTGCAATCAGTTATTTAGTATCTAGTCTTACTTAGGTTTTTAAAAACATTTTAAGAGAATTTGTTATTATCAATTATTTTCGGATGTCAATAGATCTAGTTGGCTTATTTTCCGGTGATGGTAGTTAAACATGGAAAACACAGTGAACACCCCCACTACACCATCCTTCGTTGTGGGTTAATGGCATACACAAACATATAACATGGCTATAGGACAATACAAACAAAAAATATGTAAAATTAGACGATTCGCATGTGGACAAAAAAATTTTTGGATGTAACATAAAGAAAGGTGATTACCATATTATGGTAGAATGGACGTATCCAAATACAAAAATGAGAAAAAAAAGTTGTAACACGTAAGGTTTTCTCGTTACATTTATAGAACCACATTTAATGTTACAATATCTGATGTGTATAGAAAAAAATTATTTAAGATTTTTTTTAACCGTATATATCGTCTTTATTTAGTTTTACACCTATTAAACGTACTTTACATTTAAGAAAAACACAAAGATTAAAAATATTGACTTAAAATACCAATTAAATTTTATTTTTTCCTTTTATGAGGGGTCATATCTTCTCTCTTCAAAAACCAGCAGTAATCACCCATCATGGCTGGATCGCATCGTCCTTGATAACGAATTTTCATTGTCCTAATATCTTGGTGGGATCTTTCACCCTGCTCGTCACTGACAGCTCCCAAATTTTCAGGAAAAAATTACAGATGTAAATGGAGGAAATTAATTTTTAATGACATTCGGGCACCAAGCGATTTGTACACACAAAATAATATTCTCTTGCCACATATGAAAGTCAATATGCTGTTGGAATAACGTCAATTCCCTCAGTTTGAGAACTCTTTCCTGAGGTGAAGAACTTCTTCTCTCCACTCAAAGTAATATTCTTTTGGCACATATCAAAGTCAATATGCTCTTGGAATAACGTCAATTCCCTCAGTTTGAGAACTCTTTTCTATGTGTGTAGGCATCTAAAAGTTCATTAACTAACTGTTGGTAGTTTGCATCGATATTGTTGCCCAAAAATCCTCTTACAACACTAACAAATGAGTTCCATGCTCTGAGTTTCTGCCTGGTAAGCTTCTCTGTAAAATTAACGTCGTCCAGCAATTTTTCTGATTTGTGGTCCAATAAAAATGTCTTCCTTTAATTTGGCATCACTTAACTTGGGAAAGACTTCTTTTAAATATTTGAATCCATCACCATCTTTATTCATAGCCTTCACAAAGTTTTTCATCAGCCCAAGTTTAATGTGAAGGGGAGGCAGAAGGACATTTTTGGGGTCTACAAGAGGTCTAAACTTAACATTGTGAGATCCCGGTTGAAATTCACTTCTCTCTGGCAAAATTTTTGTTATATAATGCTGATTTACTACACGACTGTCCCATAGACAAAGAAAACAGCAATATTTTGTAAATCCTCTCTGAAGTCCCAGTAAAATTCCTATAACTTTTAAGTCCCCACATATCTGCAATTTATACGTGTTGTTTATTTTATCCAAAACAGTGCGCATATTTTCATAACTTTCTTTCATCGTCACTGAATGGGTAACTGGTATAGAGGGTTTTAAATTTCCATTATGCAATAACACAGCTTTTAAACCGTATTTAGACGAATCTATAAATAAACGCCAATCAGAGGGGGGATGCTCAATATCAAGTGCCTGCATTAAACCATCAATATCAGTACACGAACACAACGAATTTTCCATACTGTAGAATGCAGAAAACGTAGCATTTATTTTTCTAGAATTCGTAATTTTCGTTTCGTTGGCTAATAAGTTCCATTCCTGATGACGGGAACCAAGAAGTTCTGACTGTTGCTTTGATAACCCCAAATCAAATACTAAATCATTTATTTCACTTTGAACAATTAAATGTGGCTCGCCGGAACTCGGACCCAAAGTAAAAATGGGGTCGGTGCACTGTTCTTCGGAGCTGCCTGATGTTGCGTTGTCTCCAGTATCTTCCAAAACAACATTTTGCAGATCTAAAGGTGCGATCGGCACTGGTACATCTGCATTATGAGGAACACGTCGCATTACAGACCGCAAATTTGGATAGTCGATCTTGTGCTTTCCCTTTTTGGAATAACCTTCAGTCTTTATCAGACAAAAATAGCAATCGTCTAAATGATCAGTGGGTTCTCGCCATACCATAGGTACTGCAAAAGGCATGCTTTTTCTCTTCCCATTCATCCACTGCACCAATGATACGCTACATCTAACACAGCACACATGGGGAGCCCCCTGCTTGTCTTGATCTCCAATTAAAACACCAAAATATAGCAAGTAGGCTTTTTTAACACTTTCAGAAAATGGTCTGGCTTGTGATTTCACCACAAATTCTCCACAAATATAGCAATATTTGTCAGGAGAGATTTTGAAACTACGGCGCGTTTGTCTCGACATTTCCGTCCTTAAAACACTTTCTTATCTACGCACAGAGTACCTCTCACTTCGAAACTCAACAGACGACTGATTTCTAATCTTAATGTTATGTCTACTATTGTAAATAATACAGTTCAGGTACTTTTCCTGTTATAAAATGCATCCCTTGCAACCGTCCTCTCATTACATTGACTTCCCGCTCGATTACCTGCAAATGTAAGAGGGTTGGGAATGTGGTACGTGTTAGGGCTTTAGGAAGATTTTTCCTATTATAAGAAGGGTATTTCCATTTTAAAAATAAAGGCCTGCTTTATGTTATTACAATCTTGTGACCTGTGAATCTTTGCACGAGAGGCAATTTGCAACTGTACATTAGGTTATTCCCAGTCACGTGTAGCCGCACTTCGCCTGGCTAAATAGGGAGGAACGCGAGGAGTTGGTTTGAGTGCAGTCGTGACTCTTTTGTTCCTGTTTAAAGTGTTATGCTTTTATATGTTCTGCGGGTCCTTTTAATCCTTTAAAATAATCTTTAATGGAAATTCATGTATATTTTATTGACTTTTAGAATCTACATAAAGTTCCCTTTTTAAAGGCATACCACACATTGTGATATATTTTAAAAATAGCCACATAGCTAGTTATTAACTTAAACCTAAGTTAGCCATGATTTTGTCAAACCAAAATAACTCATTAATAGTACGCTCTGAATACGTTTAGATGGTTGATGGTTTGCTCTAGCCTATTGAAACTTTTATTTAAATTTATTTGTAAAAACTGTATTAATTGGGATAATATTGTGGCTATATCGTTCCCCAAAAGAATAAAGGCAATTTTCACAGATTTTTAGAATACGAACCTATGTTTTCGAGATGGAATTGCTTAGTGAAGCCTCTTTCAAATAACATGCATATCATATGGCATTGATTGTTTTTGAAAGTCCAACTGTAATTGAAATTATCATTTTTATGATTTCAAATGTCATCAGTTATTTTTAAGTAGGTATGCTATAACTGGTAGATTAAAAACTGCCATCATTTAAAATAAAAGAGCCTTGTAATAAAATCATGTAGACTTGTGTAATGAATCTTTATTGAAAGTATTAGCAAACTTACTTAAGGGAGAAAATACATTTAATTCCAAGGAAATTAGTTCCAGAAGTGCTCGAAATATTGATTTTCCATTTCAATACAGTCACTAACAACAAGCAAGAGTTTCTTCATCACATTCGCCAAAACCACTGGCGTCACAGTTCGAAATACGATTTAAACTTTATTTTTCAGTTCGTCCAAAGTGGCTGAGGGTGATCCATAAGCGATATCTTTGATGTAACTTCAAAGGAACTAAACCATTGGGGTTAGGTCCGGCGATATATCTAGCCGCCTCACATCGCCACGAGTTACAAATACAAATATAAAAATTCTTTATTTCCTTGATACGTAGAACACGTGTAGAAAACGTCAGAATAATACATATTATCGTTAAATCCAAAAAAAGAGCAGCAACAGCATATTGAAACGCCCCTGACCCGGGTACGCCTTTTTGCACGCAAAAGCCAGCAACTTTGTTAGACGTGATCGTAACAATAATAATAATAATAAATATTATTACTGTCGGCTAAGACCCTGTTTAATTGATATTGTTTTGCAGTAGGTTCTAAAGTAGATGTTTGTAAAACGATTATCTCGAATAATTACAATTATTTAAGTGACCAGTCAAGACTGTCAAAAAAACACAAATGACCATTCTTTATATTTCTATTTTTCTCTACTTGTACAGTTTAATGAAACCGCATTATTAATTTATAGAAAATCACCATTAATATATACAAAACTTAAATACAACATGAAATAAATTTTTCTATTTAAGGAAACATGTACTTACATAAGATCCTCTATCCCCTTGTCTCGGAAGGTATTCGATATATGAAAAAAAGTTAAATACAAAATATTATTCTTTTTAAGGGAACTTTTATATTATTTTCCTTGCACGTATACAGGGTGCTCAGTTTTCCATGGTCAGGGATCAACTTTTAAAAATTAAATGGAACATCCGGTATATTATTTTGGATATGGATTCCTCATAAAAAATAAGGGTGACTTTCCGTAAGATACACTATAGCTATCTCTCATGGTTTAGGATATAATAGCAGTTTAATTTCTTTTTTGCTAAAAACGTGTTTACTAAAGGTAGTAGGGGAAAATATAAACATATAATATTTTCTAAAACTGTAATTTTTTGGAGATAATACCATAATATATAATTTTTTTAGTTGGTTAGTTCGGCTACAAATTATACAGAGTGACGTCAGAAATTATTCCAATTGGAATATATAAGATCACCAAAAAGTCGATAATTTTAAATGGAATTTATTACAGATTTCGATTTTTCACCAGAAATCAAGGTAACTTTGTATAAAATAGCCTATACATATATCTCGCCGTTTAGAAAATACTCCTAATTAACCATTTTTCATTTAATAAAAAAAACATTTAGTGGAAATTTAATGAGGAAACGTTATAAATATTTTAAAATTGCTGACTGTAGTAGTTTTTAAACGCTATACTGTAGTATATAATTTTAACTAATATGTTTAATTTTATGATAATTTACTCCAATGATTGGTAAAATGAAATGCGTACGTTCGATATAAAACTAATCTATAATCTTTCATTTCAAACCAACTATTTTAACAAAAGGAAGAAACGTTTAAACATTTAACAATATGATAATTTTTGTGAACTAATAAGTAAGTAGTTAAGTAAAGTAAAGTGAACATTTAATTACAAACTAATTAATATGTAAAAATAGACAAAACAAATACATATAACGAAAGTACCAATAAACTATAGTAAATGTTAAAGTAAATGTGCTACATGCCCTCCATTCTGGGTAATATAGGTTGTGTAGATGACTTCTAGTTTTCTTAGGGCGTCTCTTACTGCACCACTTTCGTTGATAGTTTGAATTTCTTCCCTTATTCGATATGTGAGATCATTAATATCTTGAGGTTTATTTTTATAGAATTTATCCTTTACTGTTTCCCCACAGGAAATAGTCCAGGGGAGTTATATCAGGACGCCGCGGGGGCCAACGAACATTTCCATTTGGCCCAACGGCCTCTGCAAAATTTTCATTCAAGTAGTTACGTGCTAACAGAGTATTATGGCAAGGTGCTCCATCTATTTGGTAAATAATATTATTTATGTTATCATTGACTTCTATGGCCTGATATTGTTGGTCAATAGCTCCAGGTACGCCACAACATTTAAATGATTATCCAGAAATAAAGGACCTATTATCTGATTCCTGTAAATCGCACACCAGCAATGAACACTATGGCGACCTTGATGCTGTATAGTTTTGAATCTTTTTTGTTTTCTTGAGAACAATAGTGAGTATTCTTTCTATTGAATATCCCTGAGGTAGTGAAGTACGCGTCGTCCGTCCAACAAATTTTGTTAAAAAATTAGGGCCGAGAAAATGACGATCCATCATTAAATTACAATAATCCAAGCGTTGAATATGATCGTTGGGTTCCAAGTGTTGTAATTTAGCGAACTTAAATGGCTTGTAATTATTTATTTGCAGCATCCTATGGATGTTAGTTCTATCAATATCCAGGTCTTTTTCTGCATCTCTAACGGAATTTTCTGTAAATTCTTCGAAATACAAATAGATATTTAATTGCATTTCATCATCCAAGACATTTCCAGGTTTATTTCTTTTATTATATTTTAAAACACCATGCCAGAGTACAAATATATATTTATTTATACCGTGACCATGCTGTTCGAGATCTCGTTCAATAGGGAACTTGCACATGTTTTTTTTATTTCAATAATCTGTTCTATTACGCTAAAAAAGAAGGTGTGCCAAATCAGAAGTGTTAACTATCACCCGTTTTTTTTCTATACATTTTTAAAGTTGCTGTTAAATCCGCGCCAATTTAAACACGATTTGACGTCATAGAGCATAACTATCGGCGCGGCAGGTCGTCCTACCTGCCACTTCTATTGCGACTCGCAGAGAGAGACAGCAGGTTATGCTTTAAGTTTTTAGGTTTAGTGGGTTGTAATATTTTTTTGTTTTGTCTGTGACAGTGTTTTTGGTTTGTATTTTGTGATTTGAACTAAAATGGAAAAAGACAGCTCATAAGGCGTGTATTGCACCAATGTGCACAAATACGACATTTAAACATTCACATTAAAGGTACAGATTTCTCTGCAATATATTCTTCATTTTACAATGTTAGATGGTAGCTGTATCAATACTTTATCAGGAAGAAACCTAACGCAAACATGCTTTATTTGCGGTTCGTCTTTCAATGAGAGAACACAGATGAAGTTGAAAACAAAAACTGAAAATCTTAACTTTGGCCTATCTTTCCTTCATTCATGGATCCGTTGTTTTGAATGTTTGTTATATATTGCCAATAAAGTGTTGGCAAGTTAAGGATCCTGGAAAGAAAAAACTTGTTGAAAACCAAAAACGAAAACTTCAGAAGGGTTTTAAAGTTCAAATGGGATTAATTATTGACAAACCAAAACCAGGCTATGGATCCACGAATTATGGGAATATGGCTAGAAGGTTTTTTCAAAACCCAGAGTTAAGTTCCTCGATAACCGGCATTAATAAAGAACTTATTTTAAAATTTTCAAAAATGTTAAGAGTTGTGTTTATAGGACAAAAAAATCAAGTTGGTGCAGTTTCAACGGATTTTTGAGGGAATCGAGAAAATCGGGAATTATATCCTTGGTACTATATGCCTTGCAGTATCCATAAGATTCTAGTTCATGGAATTGAGATTATCTAACTTTTTTATTTGTCCATAGAGCAACTAGCCGAGGATGCACTTGAAGCAAGACATAAAGAGGTCCGAAAAGTGCGTTTGAACCACACAAGAAAAAGCTCAAATAAGGACATTATGAATAATCTACTACTTACCTCAGATCCATTTATATCATCTTTCAGAAAGACTACAACTTTCAAATCACGACAGGCTAACATAAATGATATCACAGAATATTTGGAAATAGACTTTTTTGTTTGCAACAGTATTCGGATATTTTGCCTTCAGATATTGGCGAACTTGACTTGCAAATTTCAGACAGTTCTGACCTTTCGAAAGCGAATAATTTTTTCTATGCTATTTTCAACAATAAAAGTTATGTTTTTTTCGCTTAGGGATCTAATGATTATTTTTTTTAAGTATAAATTTTTATTTATTTACATAATGAGTAGCAATTTTACAATTTTGAACTTCCTTTCCTTTTTCTAAGAATGTTTATTATATTATTTAACCATGTTAAGATCTTTATTTTTTCCAAGTCCCTTCTTTCTGAAGTTCTATATTAATTAAAGTTAGTAGTGTAATTTTAAATCTGTGTCAAAATTTATTGAAATATTTTTACCTATATGTATTTATTATTATTATTATTATTATTATTATTATTATTATTATTATTAATATTATTATTATTTGTATATAATGTTAATTTATTATAAAAAATAAAATTGTGCGATGAAAAACCTAACTGCGATTTTTTTTGCCGTTTTGTGTTATACTGAATCCAGAAATATGAAAAGTTTCATAGCGTATAAGCCAGCATACATTTTTTATAAACACCTAAACTCAGATTTTTTGTCTGTCAGATATAGCTTAGTATTAGCTACCCAACGGTTATTATTTAATTTAAATCCGTTAAGTACAACATGAATAATGATTTTTGTCCATTTATCCCATTCACTCAAAGCACTGTGTGGCGCGCCGACAAACTGATTATGCTCTTCTACGTCACGACCAGTGAACGCGCGTTTCCGAGCGCCTGGAATAATTCGAATTTTTTGACATTTTTATTTCAAGATTTTGGCCATAATGAATTTAATTAATAGATTATTTTTTTACTAAACTTTTTTATAGGATGTCCACTTATGGTTTTTAGCATTTATTTCGGTTTTTATTTGTTTGTGCAAGTTCCCTATTCGCCTAAATATGGATTTTTCTTTCTTCTTACGATATGCTCTAATAGTAAGTGCAATGCTTTTGTTATTTTGGATATAAAGCCCGCCTTTCTTCGTTACTATAAGACATTATAAGCTAAATATAAACTTAAAGCACAACAAACCAAAATTGTTATTTGACACTTCTTTACGTTGGTTTCCAAAGCAGTTTGTTTTGTTTTCCATGGCAGTTTTGATTTTGCAGCGTTAGTTGATTTTGATACTTCCAACATTTGGTTTACTTTTCCGATATGTAGTACTAAGATATAGTTTGCTAGATATTTTTATTTATAAGTGTTTTGTTGCTTAAGCAACGATATTATTAAATAAACACGTTTAAAATAAATCGCTTATTATTTTAAATCACATGAACAAGATTTGCGTAAGTTTTCGTATTAAAACTTTTAGCCTTTACGGCACTAAGATTGAATTACTTTCTAAAATTTTTCCAGATATCACTCTGTATAATTCTAGAATAATATACTGCATTTATAATAATTATTATACTATAATTTTTATATTTATAACGTTTCCTCATTAAATTTTCACTAAATGTATTTTTTATTGAATAAAAAATGTTTAATAGCGAATATTTTCTAAACAGCGAGAGATAGGTATAGGCTATTTTATACAAAGCTACCTTGATTTTTTGCGAACAATCGAAATCGTTAAATTTAATTATCATTTTTTAATCATTTATAATTATCGCCATTTTGGTGATCTTATGTATTCCAATTGGAATAATTTCTGACGTCACCCTGTACAATTTGTAGCCGAAGAAACCAACTAAAAAAATTATATATTATGGTATTATCTCTAAAAAAATTACAGTTTTAGAGAATATTATATGTTTATATTTTTCCCTACTACCTTTAGTAAACACGTTTTTAGCAAAAAAAATAAATTAAACGGCTATTATATCCTAAACCATGAGAGATAGCTCTAGTGTATCTTACGGAAAGTCACCCTTATTTTTTATGAGGAATCCATATCCAAAATAATATATAGGGTGTTCCATTTAATTTTTAAAAGTTGATCCCTGACCATGGAAAACTGAACACCCTGTATACGTGCAAGTAAAATAATATAAAAGCTCCCTTAAAAAGAATAATACTTTGTATTTCATTTTTTTTTTGTATATCGAATATCATCCGAGATAAGGGGATAGAGGATCTTATGTGAGACATCCTATACATAAGAAAGAAACATATTTACGAGAATTAAGTTACGATATTTCAATCAGGCCCCGAACCAAGAAGTAAACCGTGACCGCTTAATAAAACAATAACGCATCCAAAGTATGTGCCCTTACACTGTGCTCTATGCTCGATATATTCACATTACTCATGCGGAAAATATAATAATATGCATACCACCTCGTATACATGCACATACTAAAGAAAATTAGTAACAAGTTGAGAGCATAGCGGATAAGATCTGACCATGACGTATATTATATATATTTTTAGATACCCCCACGGAATTACGTCACAAGGTTCTTTTGGGGGGTTGTCCCGTAGGATCTTTTCGTGTCCCGTAGGCCCTTTTCGCGTCCCGTAGGACTATTGTACCATTCTTTAAGAATCCTAACACCATCAGCCCAACTTGTTATTCGGATATAAGAGAGTTTAAGTTTACTTGAACATATTTGGCCGTTCGACTAACCAAAACTAACCGAAAACATTAAATTTGATTATAACGTATCGGAGTCGGTTCAAGTGACTAAAATAAATTAAAACTAACTGAAATTAACTGAAAGTTTATTGAGCGACTAACCAAAAGTAGCCAAAAGCAACCAAAAGCACCAAAAAGGGCTACAGTGCAGCGTATAGGAATAGTTTAAAACATTAAAGTAAGTTAAAACTAACCCAAATTAACCAATTTTGGCGACTAAACAAAATTAACTAAAAACTTTAAAATTGTTTATAACGTACCGGTACCAGTTCAAACGACCAAAATAAATTAAAACCAACTGAACCTAACCGACAGCTGATTAAGTGATCAACCAAAACTAATTAAAAGTAACCAAAAACACCAAAACGTGCTAAAATGTATCGGAATAGGTTACACAAGTTAAAGTACGTTAAAACTAACCAAATTAACCCGATTTTTCGCGGCTAACCAAAACTAATCAAAGGCATTAAATTTTATTATAACGTATCGGAAATCTTTATTTTTTAATTTTTTTTTATGGCAGTGCTCGCACACTAAGGAGAGACCCTATGACGCTCGACGAGCGGTGTGTATGCCAAGATGATTGACACGGTTCTTGAATAGTTGTAGGTTGTAATTAGTGGAAAACAGATGTCCTGGGAGTGAGTTCCACAGTGATGCAGTGCGCCAGACAAAGGAGTTCTTGTAAAGCGATGTTCTACGTGTTTCCAGTTGTACGACGAACTGGTGCGCTCTTGCCGTCTGTCGTGACTGTCTGACAGGAGCGGGATGAGGCGGGCCAAATCCTGGGAACATCTGCCGTGACAGTATCTGTAAAACAGAGACACCTCGGCCACATTTCTGCGGTGTTCCAGACTATCCAGATTCCGGGTCAACTCCGGATCGCCGACGAGGCGCACAGTTCTCTGAATGAAAGCAGCTTTAGGGTGTGCTCTGGTGCGGCACCCCAGATATGTGAGCAATATTCAAAGCATGGTCTCATTTGCGCTTTATAGAGCAAGAGCAACTGCTGCGGTGTATAGAGTTCTTGTTACGAAATAACGCACCAAGCTTCTGGGAGGCTGACTTTGCGATGTTAGCAACGTGGTCATGCCAGGACATATTGCTGTTGACCGAGACACCCAGCAGTCCGACTGACGAGGATGAAGGAATGGTCAATCCTGCCATAATGATGTCAGGGCCCGCTGTATTGGTCCTCTTGGTAAACGTGGCTGCTTGGGTCTTTGCTGCAATGAACGGGACCAAATTTCGATCGCCCCAAGCTTGAACTATCTCCAGGTCTTGAATAATTGCTGTAATCTGCTCCTGTCTGCGGTGATCAGTCTCAGTCGCTGGTAAGAGGTTTCCTGATCTAAAGTGAGAGACAAGGGTACTGTCATCTGCAAAACTGTAAACAGGATTATTCGTTTTGGTCAACAGGTCATTAATATAGATGAGGAACAGAGTTGGTGAAAGTATTGCGCCCTGATGATGGTGAATGTGTCCGAGATGTGTCCATCAACTGCAACGTGCAGAGATCGGTTCTTAAGGAAACTGGCAAGCCAGCTGCAGAGAGAGGCTGGCAGTACGAAGAACGGCAGTTTGTTGAGCAATCCGTCATGCCAAACTCTGTCAAATGCCTTTGAAATATCCAACGCAATCGCTCGAGGCTCTCCGTAGTTCTCAATTGCCCTACTCCATATATGAGTGACATAGGCCAATATATCTCCTGTCCAATTCTCTTTGCGAAAGCCGTATTGATTATCGCTGATTATTTTGTTATTCTCGAGGTATAGCTGATTGACTACACGTTCCGTGACTTTGGAGATTATTGGAAGCAAGGCAATTGGGCGATAGTTTGAAGGCCTGGTTTTCTTGCCTTTTTTTGGAACAGGCTGCACTCGAGCGACTTTTCAAGAAGATGGGTAAATCCCTTTTTCTACAGCCGCGCGCAAAATAACTAATTGCTAAATTCAAATGAAATCGCAAAATCGACTAATGCAGTGGATCCTTATTTTGCGCTCTAGCGCGAATATGGAAAAGAAAAATCTCACTTTTCCCGTCGAGTGTGCTATGAATGGTCATGGAAACCGAAGATAAATAGATGACAGTCGTGCGTTTGTTACAGTTTGTTGCATAGGCTGCGCACCTGAATTTGGCAAGGTTCTAAATATGCCCGAAGCCCGAATATAATATGTCAAAACTGACAGTCATTTGCAAATTTCAGAATAAATATCGAGAAAAATGTTGATTTAATTAAAAAAAATGCTGCTGTAGAAAAAGTTCTGTGTGTTTTTCGAGCGCAAAGTAAGATTGCCGTTTTCGAAAGATTACTGCGCTCCGATACGCGTCGCGCAGTAACATTTTTTCTCAAGCGGCAATCCGTTACTTTGCGCTCTAAATACACAAATAACTATTTCCGTAAGACAGGGAAAAAGCCTGGAAAAAATGGGTGTTAGTTCGTTGCACAGTTCTTTAACACAATGACAGGTATTTCGTCCGGCCCTGATGCCTTTTGAACTTGACTTCTGCCATGGCAGTGTTGATGTTCGATATGGTGGTAGAGTTTTGCCTTGGGGGACGTCTAAGGTAGAATGCGATGAAAACATTTTGGCGAGCATGTTTTCTTTTTCCGTGGCTGTAGTCGCCGTGTTGCCACGTTCGTCTGTCAAAGGTCTAATCTAAACAAAACCGCATAATCTACGAGAATCTGATCACACTAAAGCACGAGGTCTTGAAAGTTCGACCGTCTCTTAAAATGATGTCTAAATATTAAGTCGTAAAGAATTTAAGTGAAACCAATTAAATTACTTATCTGTAAGGAAGCCGTCTGGACTCACCTGCGAGTTGCGCCTAATGCTGAGGTTTTAGGATTTTTTCTTAATGTCATTTCATTTGGCTCCGGAAAGTTACTGATAAGCTCAATTTCTTTTATGATTCAAAATTATATAAGCGGTGTGAGAAACTTGACTCTAATTGGATGTGAAAATTTGAATAAGAGATATGGCGAGTGGGATCGAACCAGTCTCTAGCCAAAACGAGAGAAATTGAAAATAGGTGGAAATTTTAACCAGTCTCAAGCTTTTAACAAAGCGAGTGGATTTCTTTTAAGCTTTTAACTAGTCTCAAGCTTTTCGCAAAGCGAGTGGACTTCTGACGATCTCGTTCGGATGCTGCGTTTTTATGGGCAAAAGTCGCCATTTGATGTGTGGGTGCGACAAGAGGCTATTAAAATTCCGATCTCACACAGTAATTCATTCTTGAATAAATATGTGCAGAGTAATATGTTTTAGGAATAAGAATTGAAACGAAGTTTCTGAGGTTAAACAGAATATAATGTTTTGATGCGAGATGCTTGCAGATGCACTCGATGTGAGTCATGGGTGACTAACATCGAGTGCACATAATCTGAGCATCCAAGTGTAATCCCAAAAATCTTGTCACTGGTTTTTGGTGTATACTTGTTCTATGGGTGTAAACATACGTGCTACAATAAGTTATGCCCGACGTAAACCAGACCATGTCCGTTTTGGACACATTCAAAGATAAAAAGTTCTGCTTACAGTGGTCACTCATTGCCTCTGCTCAAATACTTGCGTTGGAGAAAGGTCCTTGTCATTTTTGGCGAATATTATTACATTATTGTCATCCCCAAACTGATAAATATAGCCGCCGGGAAAGCAATCTATTAAGTCATTTATAAACTGCTTAAATAAGAACGATCCCAAAGTACTTACTTCCCTGAGGAATTCCCAGATCCAAAGCTTGCGGCTGCGATTCGATTCTAGAATTGGAAAAATTGATCCTCACTTTTTGCCTCCTAGGTATCATTTTAACCAAGACAAGGGCTTAGCTGGTATACCATATGATTGCAATCTGAGAATCAACAAATCATGACTGATTGTGTCAAATATGGGGGATAAATCGAAATTTAGGCATATAGTCTAATTTTTGTTGTCCAAATTTGACATTACATAGTTCGAACAAAGTATCTTCTGTAGACTTACCCACCTGAAAACCGAACTGAGATGGGTTTAATAGTTGGTTGGTCTTTATAAGGTATTTTAAGACGTCACAAAAAGCGATCTCCAATATTTTTGAGAAAACCGAAAGCAGAGAAATGCCACGATAATTAGAGATCTGTTCAGCTGACTCTTTTTAATGAATAGGAGCAACGATAGCCTGCTTTAATAAGGATGGGAATATACCATCCTTGAACGATCTGTTAATCAGCACAACCAGAGGACACTTAATGTATTCGGTAACCCAATAGTGAGCTCGGTACATCATCGAACTCTTTGGATTCCTTTTTGGAACTTTCTTAATTACATTACCAACCTCATCCGCTAATATAGGGTTCAGCTCCATCGATTACCCAATAAATGGAGTTAAATTTAAATTTGACCAAGTTTTTAGGAGTTTCTAGAAAAAACATATTAATCTCTTCAGCAATATCACCAGCATTAATTGATATAATACCATTTTTCCGTTCGCTAGGTAAACTTCTCGACTTGTTAGCCGATATTTAATTTTTCATGATATTCCATGCAGCCGCTGATTTGTTTCGGCGTTTGAAATGCTGTTGTTAAAGTAATTACTCTTCGCATTGTATATCGATCTTCTCTTATATCTTTTTAAGGTGATATTGTAGCATTTTCAAATTTTGGCATGAACAAATGCTACTGTTTTGCTTGATTTGTATTTATTTTTATTTACAAACACAATTTAGTTTGGATTATTCGATATAGGTATAGTGTACATTACCTTGTTTTGTCTTGAAAGGTATTGAATTTACTTTCTATATTTACATTTATGATCTACTACACATGCATGAGATGACTGCAACAACAAGGCTGATTTTTGTCCCTTGCAGAGTCGAAGGTACTCGACTAGGCCTCGGAAACTTCTTTTATAGGTTCTGATTGTGCATTCCAATTCACTAGGTTTTGTCTTTGGATTTAAATACTTGAGCTCTCTTTATTACTCGGGAAAGTGCTCACAAGCTTTTCTTTGATCTAAAAGTTAATAAAAACTTAAAAATTTGTTCGATACAAATGTACTCTTGAGTTTGTTATTATTTTAAATCCATTCTTAGCGGTACATACCTCAAACGATTTGGAGATCATATAAGTCGTCTGATATGGCTTATAATTCGGATATCTAATTGTGTTTAGGTTTATTGTTTCCTTTTGTTTTATTTGTCTTTCGAAGAGATTTCGTGTTTTCATTTCTTGTGTCAAAATGTCATTCACCTATCGGTCTATAAGTAAGACACAGGCACACCATATGTTTTTGACAGTTAAAATTAGACATGTTCTAGAATCGACGTCTTAAATAACGATTCCTTTTAAGGTGTATTTACTTGACCTTGGCGAATATGGTCTAGAGCAGTGATGTGGATGCGCTCGGACTCGTTATTTCAACTAAATTAGGTTGGCAGCAATGTTTAGGGTTCAAAGTGCGAAACAGGTTCCAGTTTCTTTTTTTTGGCGCCGTGTCGTCTAGGTGACGGGTCGAAATCCCGTTGTGGCTTCGTCGAGGCCGAGGTGTAAATCCTCATGGACTGGTTCTAATAATTGGGGTCATTATTTTATGATATTTTTGCTACGTTTAAGTTTTTGACTCGAACCAGGGCCATGGAGGTTACCTATATTAGTTTTTGTTGAGTTATTGGAATCCGACCTCCACGTGAAGAATTTGGGTATTGCTGTTGCTCTTATGTTCCTGATCATTGGAATGGTCGATTATTGTTTTTGGAGAAATCTCTAGAATGGACACTGTTGGTTTTGTTCGACTGGCTATTACCAGGCTATAGGCCCTATAGATAGTTCTATAGGGTTCTCTCCACGGGTACCGCTCTGGCACACGTATATCGCTTTGCCTAACTGCGATATCCTATCCTGCGTGTTTTTGGTTTACTTGCGTGTCTTAGAGTTATTAAACCACCATTTGCATGTTATGCCCTTGTTGTTATCATTGGCTGGATGTGGCGTACCAAGTTTGGATAAGTCAGTCTCTGATTTGAAGTGGTTTGGAGTTGTATGGACCGTACATATACTTATACTGGTATATAGTTGAAGAATATTTTAAGATTGAGAAAACCTACTTCATGAGTTGTAAGTCATACCATTTTATTTGTAAAGCTGTCTCGGCAAATTTAAATTATCTGTAGATTGAATGATTACACACATATTTGATTTTATATTATTGCGGCAGAATAAAATTCATGAATTTTAGACCCTGTGCGCTATTTACCATCATTCTAGTGACCTATTATTGGGTATGCGGGATATTTGCCTAACAGTTTATATTTGACACCGTTGTTGATAATAGTCAATATTATGTAAGTTTCATTTCTATTGCTTTATTGTTGATACATGTGATTGTAATTGTATTATATCATTGTTATTTTATATCAAGGTATCTCCTCATTAGTAGGGAAAGAATAAAGTATTTATTTTGGGGAAATATTATGCCTTATTGAAAAGCTCCTCCAAGATTTACTTTTCAGCATTTAACAACTTTATGGATTTTTCTTAGTTGAGTCAAAGTTAACTAAGTGGTGCCCAAATATTATTACTAAAGTGTACCGAGGATCCACGAACCTAGCTCTCCACTACATTACTGGCTGCCGTTCGCATCTATAGGTAGGTTTTCCAAAAGGACCTAGGAAAAGTTGTCATATATATTTATAGTCCGTATGACTTTTGGCAGTTGCAATTTTTATAAGTTCTATAGATGTCTCTTAAGATTTGACCTCTATTCTTAATTTCAGGTTTAATCCATTTATTTCCCGTAAAATTGTGTCTATACTTTTTTACTTTAGGAAAGCAGTTTAAAATTATTAGATTAAACCTATTAAAAAAAAAAACACCAAAGACTAGAGTCTCGGTATGAGCGCAACTGATACGAAAAGCGGAGTTTGTTCCCTTAGAGTCTAGTTTTCGTATCTCACTTTGCTGATTGGGACAATGCATTCTAAGATGATTATAACCATTACTTTCTGTAGCTGACTTAATACAGCGATCAATATACACCCATATCTTGGATTCTGGAGCCTGAAGTCCTGTATCATTCTTTACACCTGAATTAGCTTTAATAACTCTAGAGTCCTATGTTCTTGTATGTGTATTGTCACGGGATTGAAATTTGATGGAGTTATAAGCTATTATTACATTTGCCTGCCTTACGCGATGCGGCCTAACATCGGCTGACATGACGGTGTCCACTGACGAATGAGAAACATCTAAGCTGTTATCACTGACTTCGCTTGACACTTGCTGGCGGCTTGATTGTCGATGAGTCATAATATCCTGTCCATTTTATCAATTTTATTATTTATAGAGGTTTGGTAGTAGCCCTAAGAACAGCTTCCAGAATTTCACGAATTTCGTCTTTTGAAATAACAATAGTTTCAATATCATGCCTCAGGAAAAGCAAGAAGAGCCAGCAACTTGCCGATAAATATCAGTAGTACTATATGAGATTCTGTACTAGAACTGACCCTTGATCCTATTCGATTTTATGCTCTAATGTTGTTGAAATATGGTAATTTTTATGCAGATAGTTGTAGTTTTTATTACTTACTGCTTGTTATAGTTTGGTAAAACTTCTTCCTTGTTATAAAATTTTGTATGACACAGATAACATAATATTTATCAATGGAGTACAACGAAGTAATATTATAACTGCGCTTTCCCAAGATCCACTCAATATAGTTGATCACTTGATAAATATACAAATTCATGGAAAGTTCTAATGAAAGTTGATTAGTCTCGTTTTCCATTTAATTTTTTAGCATTTGCAAATACACCTGACCCGTAAACCAGTCAAATGTTATTCGAAGAAAATAGAACCAAGCACCCGTGTTCCTACAAATTCTGGATCAAATTTACGCTGGTGATTTTCAATCCTTATTTCATGCCGGTTAGTGTTTGACCAGTAATGTTTATTGTGTCTATTAAAAAATCCATTGTTTGTGAAATGAGATTTATCTGTTAATAATATTTTCTCGTAGGATAATTATCTCAAAACCAACATTATTTTCACATACATTTTGTGTAGTAAAAAATATAAGTATTTATAATTATGTTTTTAAAGTCCTGATAGATTTTTACCATAGTTCATGTCTAATGCCAACTCCCTGGCAAAAACAGTTGGGTGAGCTCGCGGCAGCTAGAACGTTGATTTTAGTACTGTAACGGTGTACTGTCGTTCGTTATGTTTTGATAACTTAAAGTACCAAACTTTAATATAATTATCTAATTATTTGTTTCCGTATCTTAATTGAGATTATTTGCGCGTAATATCTTGATATCAGATAAGCATCCTTGCTTAAAGGGTTTAACACAAATGTATTTGACTTCACATTTGCTGTTGTTTAATAGTTGCGGTAAACTGCTTTAATACTTCAGTTTTCTAATTTAAAGATTACGTCAATTTAAGTTACTTAATCATATGATTTTACTCGGAGCCAAAGAAGCGATCAATTCTGCAGCCCATAGTAAAGTCGATGTATGGTCAACGGCGAGTTGTTTCACGAAATTGCACATTCCTATAGAGGTATGATTAGCGATGAGTGCGCATATGTCCAGTAGATAATATTTGGTACATACTTTTGATTGTAATAATTTATCTATTTAATGAACGTGCAAGTATGGAATAATGTTTCTTTCGGATGGTAAATATCAAATTATTATCGGGGTTGTATGTTTTGAGGTAGGCTTCAAATTTTAAATCGGGGATTTTTGAAAGTCAGTGTCTCCAGTATCTTGGATGTACATACGTGCTTTACGTGGAATTGAAAACATATGATCTGTCAAGTTAAAATCTCGCTGAGATTGTGCCAACAAAAAGCTAAAGGCACCAAAAGTCTTATAAAAACTAGTTTTTATCTGAAAATCGAAGGAAACCTGGTGGAATTCAGACAATTAATGATCATATCTCTGAAAGGCCAGTATCAAAAACCGATCCAGGTGCAACTGGGTAATTAACCCAAATTTCAATTTAAAAGTTGGTCTGATTTGAACATCGATCAGGTAAATAGTTTTATGAGCAATTATCGTATTGTACTTGAACGAATATGCTTCGAATTGTGTGTTTTTATCCAATTTATTTTTCTGAAATTGCAATATTCCACGATGAAGCCACGTGTTTAGTTAATGAGACACTGTTTTTTTCTCAGCTCATCACTGGCTTCTCATGATTATTATTGTTATTGTTATTATTATAATGATAATAATTGTTATTATTAGTACTATGATTATTTAAAGTACTATATATGAAGAGTTAAATCTTGAGAGTTAATCTCTGTTCGCTTTATGGAGGTAATGCTGGAATCAATGTGATCGAAAAGAAGCCCGGCTTGAGTATAGAAGCAGTTGACCCTACATTTACTACCATTAGGGCGTGGGTTCTCCATCAAGGAAGGATTTGGTGAGATTGTTCATTATTACCATTTGCATTCACGACGCATTTGATATAATAAAGTAATACTCAAACATAAATAATAATTATTGTAGCCGTGGATAAGGTTTATTTCAGTACCTTAACACTGCAAAATCGGTGAGTTTTATCTGCACTTAATTTGGCCAATTAGGGATAATTCAGTAATATTCCAGTTAAAATTGCAATATATCCGACAAAATTCTGAAATATTTAAAAAATTAGTAGAAATATTAAGGATAGTATAAATATTAGTAAACTAAAAAGTTCCCACACCTAAAGTATGTACTTCATCCCTTACAACATTGTTTCCACTATAATTTAATTTTTTTTCGGAATATCTACGAAACAGTCCATGGTAGGTAATAGTACTTATATACATAGTTGTTCCTCATAAAATTCTCTACAAAAAAGGTTCTATAACAATTTCCCCTAAAATGTCTCATTGTTCGGTAAATAAAGCGCAAACGAAATCAGGGCGTGGATTATAATTCGTTAAATATAAGTATGGCTTATTATCCAAAGCGCCCAAGGTGGTCTTATCCAAAAAAGTAAAAATATAAATAGATAACCACTATTTTACACTCGACAGTGTAACAAATTTTATTTTCTCCCACTACACTCACTGTGACGACTCAAAGTCACTACGATGATGCATTACTTTTAGGGATGACCTATAAGATATTGTGCAAATCTTTAATAATGAAAAAGCCTCGGAAAAAGCTATTTATGAAGAAATTGCAGATGAGGGTGAACGATTTGTTCTTGCATTGTACAACTGTACCTTTGCAGAAAAAATACTAGATGTATTCAGATTTATGTCTTTTAACAAACTGGTTGGTAAAGCGAACAATACTGTAATGTTATCAAAACTACCACCAACTACTGCTGCTGCTGCTCGGCTACACTCATATCGTGTTTTTTTTTGTCCAAATTCAAACATGGAAAAGCGTTAAGCTTGAAGCTACTGATTGGGAATGGAAAAAAGTCGGCGGTATATTAACCCCAATTATGACAACAAAAGAACCAGCTTATTTTAACACTGATTTCGTGTTCGTGTAAAATAGGATGCAAACACAGGTGCAGTTGCAGAAGAGCAGGCTTGCATTGCTCTGCAATATGTTACCATTGTCATGGACAAGCATGCATGAACGTCGAATGTATGGAAGACGGCGAAGATTAACATAGTCTTCTAAGAATTAGTGGATTAGGCCTACTGGGGACACCACGTAAAAAAAAACGCGCCAAGGACTTTACCTCTGAGGTGGTGTGGAAACAAGTACGATCCCTATAGAGTATTACTTCCTCTTTACAAATCGAGAGGTTTTATAGGATTAAGACAGTAAAAGTGGCAAATTTATTTTAATTTTAAGTGATGCCAGTAACCTACTATCAACTTTTTAGCGTTCAGCATTGGACTTTATATTATATTATATATTAGATTGCATTTACTGTGTAACTGGAAGGAACCCTTATGTATACGCCTTGCTTCTCGCATTATTATTAATTTTAAGAAAAAATGTATAGGAATATTTTTTGTAGAAAATTTTATGAATATTTTTTTATATAGGTTTTTTTTTCAAAAAGTGCACCGTTCTCGAGATAATCTAGAAAACATGAAAAAGGGGATATAAACGACGTCCTAAGGGATTAAACACACTATTTAGGGGTGGGAACTTTTCGATTTAGTATTTCTTGTTTTATCCCTAACATTCCTACCAATTTTCAAAACTTTCAGAATTTTGTCGGATATAAATCGTAATATTACTGAAGTAAGAGTAAAATGAGTCAATATTTTGAGTAGGTACCATATCTAATAATATCTTTTATTTTGACTTATCTCTAACGAGATCAGCAGTAAGAGCTTTCCGCGGACTTATCTTTTCTTCTTAATTCGATGCGGATGGCGGCACCTAAATTAGGTCATAATTGCTTGTGCCAACTTATATTTTAAAGTTGAAAGTGCTGCTGATTCCATTCTGTAGTGTCAGCTAGTGTTGCCTACGAGACTTTGAAAAATCCCTCTTGTCTCACACAAAAAGTGAAAAGTCTTGTCTCGCCTCTCGTTTCGGAATAAAAGTCTCGTCTCGCCTCATGTCTCGCGCGAGAGTCTCGCAAAGATCTCGCAGAAATCTGGCAAAATGTTCATGTTTCCTGTGTAAATGAAATACACCTATAAAATCAGTTCAAATTTTTATTTTAATGAACAAAAACATAATAATCTAACAAGACAACAAAAATGGGAAAAAAAACGAAATTAGATCATAGATACATGAAATACAAATAATAAATAATAAATAATAAAATCAGTTCTAAATTTCATTTCAACGCAAAAAACGAAAATATATTATGTAGTGTGTGTCACTTTTCATGAATCCTTCCTAATATCTCAGATATTAAAAATGCGATTTTTTCTCAAACTTGGTTGGTAATAATTGTTGTTGGCATCATATACAATTTTATTTATCATTGGCGTATGGTAAGTAAGAGTAAAAATGGAATAGATTTTTCCCCAACTTACATAACTGAGGTATTTGGGTGGATTCATGAAAAGTATATAGTCATGTAACTTGGTCAACTTATTGAACAATATTTTTATTTTTAATCCACTCATTTAAACATAAAAGGCATCTAGCTTATGTCTTATTTAGCCAGTTCCGATGTTTCTTATAGTTCAAGAAACCCGGGAAAACAGCCTTTCTGCCGGTACAGATGTGGCTTGGATGCTGAGAAAATCCCTCGCCATCGCACTCAAGACCGGAAACTAAGAATCATGGTCCTTTCAGCATTGTAGTATATTTGTCGTCTTGTCAAATCGTGGCAAGGAAATATAGTGTTGAAACTCCTCCATCACTCCTTCGCTAGGCGATGATGATGACGCCACCTGATACAGAGCATCAAAATCAATTTCAAAATCTGAGTTTAAAGAGTCTTTGTCATGAGCAGGTTCTGAACTTTTCAATGTCTCTGTTTTTTTTTCACCTTCAAATTTTGAGGAATAAATTTTGAAAATATTTCCAAATTTTTCGAGGCTGGTCTTCTACAATTCTTTACCCCACATGGTAGCGTCAAAAGTTTCTAACTTATGCCAGAGGTCCAAAATTGAGACTACGTTATATATCCAATTAGTTTTTTGGTAGTGTTTTTAGAATTTTATCACGGGCTGCCTGAAAACCCATGATAAGCTCTTCATCCACTTTTTGGTCGGCTTTAAGGTCCCATTCAAGAATTTTACTTTCAAGTTTGTCAATTAACAGATTGATTGATACAATAACCATTGGCAACCTAGCATATTTTCCCCTTGTAGTTTTGTTTTTGTTAAAATGTTAAAGTTTATCAATAATTCATGGACTTCTTCGAGTGTTGCCCATTCATTTTCTGTTACTGCGAATTTTTGTAGATCTGCATTTTGACATAAGAAATTGAGACCATTTTTACATTTCAGTGCAACTGCTAGCATGTCATCACTGGAATTCCACCGTGTGCATACATCTAACACAGGGGTTAGATTACTTGCATCCCCAGTTGCTTCACAGGCACCTATAAATCTTATTAAAAGCTGCTCTGAACGTGAAACAGACCTTATTTTGCAAATTACGTTAGAGTTGTCATCAATCTCTTCAATTTGATTTTCTATGTCATTTTCGTCACTGCTATCATCAGAGTCATCACTAATTTGTTCTTCGATAATGGTCGCTTAAGTTGCTGTAGTCGTACTCTCTAATTTTAAAGTCTTGAATAAATCTTGCACAGCTAGGTTTAATATAGACCCAAAACACCTAAAGTGATAGTCTTCGATATTCAATTCTGGTATGAGGGTCTGAAGCTCTTCGATAAAGGTTGTGTTTGCCGAAGCATTGTCAACTGTTATGCCTTTAATTTTGTTACTTTGGGTTAGTTTGGGATTTTCTTTGAGACATTCGTAGAAAGTTCCTGCGATATCTTTCCCTGTATGTGTTCCTAGAGGAGGTTTAAAATCCAGAGTTATAGATTGCAATTGCCACGAGTCATCAATGTAATGACAAATTATGCCATAGTAAGATCTTCATTTAAAAAATACGTTTCAATAAAATTCGCGATAATTAGAATGATTAATAATTATATACCTATTTGACATTTTTATCTGCGATACTTCGAGACTTTTGCGAGACTCTCGTGCGAGATTTGAGACGAGACTTTTTTAGAGTCTAGTCTTGTCTTGCAAGGAAAATTTAAAGTATCGTCTCGCGTCTCGTCTCGAAAGCGAGACGAGACGAGATTCTCGCAAACGAGAATATAGTAGGCATCACTAGATTGTCAGCATCAGGTTCGTCTAAACAACTGCAATATTATCCACTAACGACCCCCCTGAACTTCATGCCATAGCGACATAAGAGCTGCCATGCCTAAGCCCAAAGTTAACGTTTTCCTAGTAGGGTTATGTATCGTTATCATCACCAACGTATCAGTATCTTCATTAATGATGAAATGCTGCCCTACATTATGTTTTGGCACATTATTTTTGAACTACTTTTTTAGGATTCCGAAGTATTAGCTGCTGAAATACCGTCCTTCACGTTCAGGAAAATGTCAAGGTAAATGTTATATTTTCAGCAAGACGCATTTTAGTATTTTCATTAATGATGAAATGCTACTCTTAATTATGTTTTGGCACATTATTTCTGAACTACTTGTCCAGGATTCCGAAGTAGAGCCTGCTGAGATACCGTTCTTCACGTTCGGGAAAACGTCACGGTAAATGTTACATTTTCAGCAAGAGACATCTATTGACAGTTCACACAAGCTATGGCAAGAATAATAATATGGGAAATTATACGTATCAAATAAAGTCAATGAAAGTTCGACATATTAGCTTTGTCAAAATTGCCCAGTGGCAAACTTGCTTAACTATCATTAATTTTCAAAAACAAAAGATGCTTATCTTTCTACATATAGAATGTAGATTTGATCTATTTCCAAGAAATTTATCAGAAAACCCTAATTCGGTGAGTATAGTTATTCAAAATGATACGATAATGCCGAAATTTTCCGTATTTTGAGTTTTATTAAATTGCGTAAAAACGTATGTACTAATCTTAAAGTGGGTGTGAGATTGCATAACAATTAGATAAAAATACGTGTTATTTAAAATCCACCAAATATTTAAAAATAACTATGCTTTGATTCACCTAAAAATAGTTGCTTTGCTGAAGGTAATCGTTTAAATTACGGAAAGTGGTCATACTTGCTTTGGTAAAATCTGATGTAAACATTATAGGTTAATAAGGATGTATGATTTGGATGTACTACTACATGTATACCGAGATAGCGTTTGGCAAAAGTAAATTAAAGATTTGAATATATTGTCTTAGTTTTCAGTGAGAAAATATTTTTTCCACTAGTCAATGATTCGTCTCGTTCACTTACACATACCAGCTTACGGAAACACATTGTGTTTAAGGGAATAATGCTTTTGGTCTCATTTGTTATGTGGTTCTCTTTTATTGAAAAGTATAAAAATTATGTTTTCCTTTTCAATAATTCATAAAATTAGGTGCAATAAAATAGCAAATTAAAACGTCTATCAAATGTTGTTAGTAAGCGAATTAAAATGTTACAATTTGCGAGTCGGCTCGGGGCCTCTTGATAGGCTTGAGGTTCCCCTTCAACATTTTCGGCTATTGATTTTAAACTGGGAGACACACACAAAAACATTAGTTTAATCGTTTGTATATTAAAAATAATAGCGATGCGTAAGTAAGAGCCAGGTCATGTATTCTATGTCTTAAAATATCATATAAATAAAACCTAATTTTTTAAATTGTCTACTCCTCTGTGTTATTCGGGTAACAACTAGAATATAATTCATTTTAATTAAAATTGATTTTTGCCCTCATACACAACTCAATTGAGATGTGGGTTGATTTCTAAGTAAGTACACTAAGGCACACAGAAAACTTGGATAGGTAGTGAAAATTGGTCTTTGCGTAACAAATTAATGCGTAATTATCTTGAATAGTAAAATGAAATGCTGGGTTGAGCATTCCTCGGAAAACGGATACAAAGATTCGAAAAATTCAAGTATAAAGGATGCATATTATGTCGCTATTTTAATTCTAAACCGATTATTGCCTTCTATTAAGTTCTAATAATTATTGTCTATAGGAAATATTTGACATAATAATTAAGAATTTTAGAGCACATTTCGCTATTTAAAAATACAACTAATAATAGAACAAGATAATATTCAAGAGATTTAGGTGTTGGCAAAATAAAAAATCTCTTGTTTGGTAAAACCTTTTAGTATCGACCACTCTTGGAGAATCATATTATGTAGGTCGTTTATGAGAGGTGGTCCTGGTCCTCTAAAAGGGAACACAGGGAAATTAAAGCAAATATTATGCTGATATCTCACATTGATTATTTATCAATAATTTAAATTACAAACAGTTGTAGCATCAAATTACTAAAGAAATAATTTTGAACTAAATTTAGTGAATAATGTACATAATAATATACATAATATTATTATATACAAAACGAAAATCACGATGTTTTATATTACGTACATACATCTAATGATATGTAAAAATGTATTAATTTATGATGGTACAAGGTCTTTAATTATATTTAGATAGCTCCTGGACTCTTTATTTTTGAAGATAGAAAAAAGGTTTGCACAAATTTGTCAGCTTTATCCATATTTCTATTGAAATTTTCAGGAAACAAATATCGCATGAAAAAATTGAAAAATATAGGCACTTTCAACTTTTTTAAATGAAACATCCTGTATATTATGCGCTAAAACGAAAGATCTTTTTTTCTGCTTTCAAATATATATGTTGATGTGAGTGTTGATGGGATTTGGGTGAGTAACTTTTTACTTTAGCTTAAATTATTTATTTATTTATTTACGTATATTTCTGTAGACATGTTAACATGTTTTAGAATTGTCAAAATATAAAATAAAAAATTACAAAGTTAAAGTTAAAAGTATAGTTAAAAGTATAGAAGCATAGAAACATTAAAAAAACATAAATACAAAATACATATAGAGGCTAGAAATGAATGAGCACCTCAAGAAAACATGTTCAAAAAACTCACTCAGTGAGTAAAACGGATTTTCAGCCAGCATGGCCTTCAGCTCGCTCCTAAAACGGGGAAAAGAAGAAATATGTTTTATGGCAATCGGCAGTTGATTGTATATTTTAAGGGAGGTGATCTCAGACCCATCCCTCACTTGAGTCAGTCGCGCTCCAGGAACATAGAGCATGTCCGCATTTCTAGTCTGATAGTGATTCACATCGCCACACTTTTCAAAGCTGCTATAGTTCCTGAATATATTACACGAGGACTGCAAAATATACAGGTTGACAACTGTGAGTAAGCCTTTAGATTTGAAGGTAGGGCGACAAGACTCCCTAAAGGGAAGTCGATACATAGTTCTTATTAACCTCTTTTGACAAACCAAGACTCTAGAGATGTTGCTGGAATTACCCCATACCAATAGTCCATAGAAGAAGGTGTGATAAATGGATCCATAATAAAATTTCTTCAGAGTGCTTGCGTCAACAACGTCACGCAATTGCAGAAAGCAAAATTTTTCGAGGACATTTTTTACATATGTGGTCAATATGATCATACCACGAGAGGCGTTGATCGACAGAGAGTCCAAGAAATTTTACACAGTATCTCTGCTTAAGAGCATTAGGTTCGTCTAAACAGTCTCTCTGGATAAGAGTTGCAACTTTGTCTCGAACCATGAGGCTTCTGTCTTGGTTGACCCTCAGAGGTGTAAAACACTACAATACTGGTCTTTCCACTATTTAGGCAAAGTCCATTTTTCTCACACCATGTAGATATATCGCTCACACATCTGTTTGCTTTCTCGCAAAGGGTCTCATAGTCATCTGCATTAATGACAGCAGATGTGTCATCCGCGAAAAGAGTGATGTAGTTGTCATTTGCTAGTAGAGGCAGATCGGTAATAAATAACAAAAATAAGACCGGACCAAGAACACTGCCCTGAGGTACTCCCGTCCTGACATTCACCCAGTCGAAAAGAGTCATCCCCTGGTCACCTTGCACTTGGGCGGCCTGACTTCGGTCAGACAAATATCAAAGATTCCCAGTGTCCCAGTGTCTTTAGCTTGTTGTTAAAATTGTCAAGCACTTTAGAATAGAAAGATAAAACAGCATCGGACGTAGAGCGTCCGACTCTGAATCCATATTGCCTATAAGTTAAGATCTGAAATGTATCCAGAAAGCTCATCAACTACTCCGACGCCCCTTCGAAAATCTTAGAAAACACTGACAAGAGCGATGCTGGCATAAAGTTTTCCACGCATGATGAATCGCTCTTTTTACTACAATTATTGCTTTCTTTAATTCATCTGGAAAATACCCATGTTTAAAAGAAATATTTATCAAATATGTGAGAGGGCTTAGAATTTGTTGGGCACAGCTACTCAATAGGTTACAGGGTACCCCATCGACACCACAAAATCTCTTGTCACTCACTGAGTTGATTTATCTCCAAGACCTCACGCTCACAAACAGGCGACATGCAAATAGATTGAGGAATTGTCTCGATGCCCAAATTTACATGTGGATTCTGCTGAGCGTCCTTGACAAGCTCTTTAACCGGATCAGTGAAAAAAGTGTTGAAAGCGTTAGCGATTTCATCACTGCCAGTAATCTCCACCCCGCCAGAGACAAGGACCTCCGGTCCGGTGTAACATCGAGAATGTTGTCTTTTCTCCAGCAGCACAAATTACTCAGTGTGAATCAGTTTGGCTTTCAAGATAAAAAAAAGTGCTAGCGATGCAGTGTTCAGCTTTCTTCAGAGCTTTTTAGCGATTTTTCCAAAGCGTTCGACTGTGTAAGTCACAAAATATTGTTACAGAAGCTTTTACTTTATAGCTCAGTTTTTTATACGCTGCATTAATGGGTTAAGTAAGAATTTTCCTTTTTATTTGTATTTTCGGCTAAACCAGAAGGTAACTCAGAGTATGGCTTATTAAAAACTAAGGGCGTTCTGGGAGACTTCAATGCCCACAACATCAACTGGCTCAAACATCACAACAAGACCGACAACGAAGGTAGAGAAGCTGAAGCATTTGCCATCAGCTGCGGGCTTACTCAACTTGTAGACGAACCAACTCGAATCTCAGAGAGGGGCGAATTCGCCGCCCTCCTGGATCTTTTTCTGACCACCAATCCTGACCAGTACAAGGTTACAGTTGGTCCGCCATTAGGTACTTCCGACCACAAACTTATTACAACGGTTTGTGAATTGCCACCCATACAGAAGGATCCACCATTGCCTCGCAAAATCTGGCATTACAATTCTGCAAACTGGGACGACCTAAGGGAGTTCTACCTACATTTTCCTCGGCTCGACGTCTGCTTTGGCACTGACGACCCGTCAGTCTGCTGCGAAGAGATCACGCAAGTAATCTTCTCAGGAATGGAAGCATACATCCCAAATTCCATCAAGTTACCATCAAAAGGAAAGCCCTGGTTCGACAGAAGATGCGAAAGAGCTGTAGGTAGGAAACAGCAAGCCTACAAGTACTGGCAGCAAAATCAGACCGCTGAAAATCGCAATTATTTTATCGAAGCGAGAAACGAGTGCAAGCGTGTGATCGACGAAACTAAGGACAAACACAATCAAAGAATCAGGAATAAACTTTTGCAATGCCCCAATGGTTCCAGGAATTTCTGGTCGGTAGCAAAGGCAGTAAGTAACAACTTTACAAAAACGTCTCTCCCACCTTTGACGGATGAACGTGGGATCACGGCGACTACAGCCAAGGAAAAAGCAAACATGCTCGCCAAAATGTTTTCATCGCACTCTACCTTAGACGTTTCCCAAGGCAAGACTCTCCCCACCATACCGAACATCGACACTACCATGGCAGAAGTCAAGTTTTCTCACCGCGATATTCGCAAAATCCTTAAAGAACTAGATACGCAAAAGGCATCAGGACCGGACGGAATACCTGCCATCGTGCTAAAGAACTGCGCCAACTAACACCCGTTTTTTCCAGGCTTTTTTCTCTGTCTTACGGAAAAGGGGTTTATCCATCCTCTTGGAAAGTCGCTCGAGTGCAACCTGTTCCAAAAAAGGCAAGAAAACCACGCCCTCAAACTATCGCCCAATTGCCTTGCTTCCAATAATCTCCAAGATCATGGAACGTGTAGTCAAACAGCAACTACTCAAGTACCTCGAGAACAACAGAATAATCAGCGATAATCAATACGGCTTTCGCAAAGAGAGAGCGACACGAGATATATTGGCCTATGTCACTCATATATGGAGTAGAGCAATTGAGTCTCGAGCGATTGCGTTGGATATTTCAAAGGCATTCGACAGAGTTTGGCATGACGGACTGCTCAACAAACTGCCGTCCTTCGGACTGCCAGCCTCTCTCTGCCGCTGGCTTGCCAGTTTCCTAAAGAACCGATCTCTGCACGTTGCAGTTGATGGACACATCTCGGACACATTCACCATCAACGCGGGCGTGCCTCAAGGCGCAATACTTTCACCAACTCTGTTCCTCATCTATATTAATGACCTGCTGACCGAAACGAATAACCCTGTTTACAGTTTCGCAGATGACAGTACCCTTGTCTCACACTTTAGATCAGAAAAACCCTTACCAGCGATTGAGACTCATCACCGCAGACAGGAGCAGATTGCAGCAATTAATCAAGACCTGGAAAAAGTTCAAACTTGGGGCGATCGTAATTTGGTCCAGTTCAATGCAGCAAAGACCCAAGCAGCCACCTTTACCAAGAGGGCCAATACAGCTGGCCCTGACATCATTATGGCATGATCGAACATTCCTTCATCCTCGTCAATCGGACTGCTGGGTGTCTCTGTCAACAGCAATATGTCCTGGCATGACCACGTTGCTAACATCGCAAAGTCAGCCTCCCAGAAGCTTGGTGCGCTATTTCGCAACAAAAAACTCTATACACCGCAGCAGTTGCTCTTCCTCTACAAAGCGCAAATAAGACCGTGCTAAGAATATTGCTCGCATATCTGGGGTGCCGCACCAAAGCACACCCTAAAGCTGCTGGATTCAATTCAGAAGAGAGCTGTGCGCCTCGTCGGTGATCTGGAGTTGACCCGGAATCTGTATAGTCTGGAACACCGCAGACATGTTGCCGAGATGTCTCTGTTTTACAGATACTTTCACGGCAGATGTTCCCAGAATTTGGCCCACCTCATCCCGCCCCTGGCAACTCCTGTCAGACAGTCACGACAGACGACAAGAGCGCACCAGTTCGTCGTACAACTGGAAACACCTAGAACGTCGGTTTACAAGAGCTCCTTGTCTGGCGCACTGCATCACTATGAAATTCACTCCCAGGACATTCGTTTCCCACTAATTACAACCTACAACTATTCAAGAGCCGTGTCAATCAACATCTTCGCATACACACCGCTCGTCGAGCGCCATAGGATCTGCCTTTAGTGTGTGCCCCTGCCATAAAAAAAATACAAGTCATTTCGATCTATGTCAAACGCTTTTGACTTCAAAAATGTAAAAAAAGTTCATTCAGCTCAGGTTTTTTGGAGGCACTATAGGTGGCTTCCTAAGAAATCTAAAATAAATAATGGCTTCGACTCGAAAATTGCTGGTTTACAAAAATCATATCTATTTTAAGCATTATTTGAAGAGGAGTGCTTGGAGCTAATTTATATTAAAAAGCATGCAAATTCTATAAATGACAAAACTGATATAAGAAATCTCAGCAAAATTTAAAATAAATGTAATTAAATAACTCGCGCTACACACTACTTATAAAAAAAAACTTTTTCAAACTCCACCTAATATCGGAACTCTTATCAGTATACAAAAAAAGAATATTTGTATATTTAGAGTAAAAATACTCCGGGCGACCGATAAAACAATCAGTCTGCACAATGCCATGCCCATATTATAATTCGACTTGAGGTTCAACATTTTAAACTGTGTTGTATTGTGTATGTCTTTTTAAAGCGTGTTTTCGTTGAATATATGTTTTTAAGATGGATTATGAGATGTCCTTCATAGGTGAGTCGAACCATATAATTGTAGATTGTAGGATTATTCTTTGTATTTGATAGGCTTTTACGGCGTGACCAATTGTTGCAGATATAGAATAATCACACTGATGAAAGCTACAATAGTATAGCCGCACCCCCCCCCCCCCCCCCGGTTGCCCAATAGCTTTAGTTTTTTAACACCCTATTGCACCCACCTAGCACTAACTAGCACCAAACTTATAGAGCTAGCACCACAACCCCCAGTGAATTACAGAGCATTTTTACCGGAGAAGGGCTAACGTAACGCGAGGCCCCCCCGTTTGTATATTTCCCTTAAAACTTTAGCACTGTCTACTATACACCTAACACTATCTAGCACCCAAGTTACAAAGCTAGCACCAACCCACTTCTCGAGTTTTAGGACAGTTTTACCGGGGGGGGGGGGGGGGGGGGGGGGGAACACTTTTTTCCCCCGTGTGGGGGTGGTTGAGGCATTGGGTTGTCATACCAATATATTTTTTTGGGCAATTTAAACAAGGTATGGAGTAAATTATATTTGATTTTTTTTTGGTTTGAACTTTACTTTTTAATGGTGTATATAGAGATTTTAATAAGTTTTGTGCTTTATAACATATTGTGATATTGTGTTTTGATAAAATATATTTAAGTTTCTCTGATAGTTCTTGGGTGTAGGGCATAGCAATATGTTTATTTTCTATGGTTGATTTTGGGGAATTCCGAGAATTATTATAAAATTTAAATGTGCGTTGTTTTATTATTCTATTTATTTGTTCTAATGGATAGTTGTTGTCTTTTAATGTATCTCTTACCTTGTTTAAGGCCCACTGACGGAATTCAGGGGAGGTCAGGGCAATAGCTCTTTCGGTTAACCCAATAATAACGCTACTTCTTTGATTTTTAGGGTGGTGGGAATTAAAATTTAGATACCTTCCTGACCAAGTGGATTTTGTATATCATTTTGATTTTATTTCGTTATTATTATTGCGAATTAATGTCAGATCAAGGAAATTTATTTCATTGTTTTTTTCTGTCTCTCAAGTAAATTTTAATTTTGGGTGGAAACTATTGAAAGAATTTAAAATATCGCAACCATCGACAAAACGCTTGAAAAAAAACAATGTTAACATCGAGGTTTCTCAATGTATTTTCTTCCACATACCCCATGACTAGCTGGGCAACCGTGGAGGATATGGGAGAACCCATTGCGCAACCATCTAGCTGTTGGTAAAAATTGTTTTTATATTGAAAGTAATTGTTATTTAAGGTCAAGTTTATTGCTTCTATAAATTCATTATAGGAAAGGGTT
>MU191468.1:0-13004 GCA_016904865.1 Pissodes strobi
ACAACAACTGAGTGAAATTATACAATCATTTAAAAAACTTGATGACGAACCTGTTCCACAATAATATCCATTTTATCTAAAGATTTCAAAATCTAAATTGACCAAGTTTCAAAATCAAAGGACAGTTATTGCCTTGTGCTTTTGATTTGACCATGCTTCTAAATTTTTAAAAAGATGAAAAGTTGCTTGATTTTTTTGCGGTAATTTTAACAATTCCGTAACATAATTTTTATTTTGAATTCGCTTGCTTACATTCCGTTCTGTTAAAAACATTTTTTTTATCATATCTAAACCTAGTTTCAAGCAACTATTCGTTACAGGGCTGTAACAACAGTATCGTAGGTTCAAGGTGGAACACGTTAAAATATCAATAAATAATAGATCTGATTCGTTTGAAATCAATTTTTCTCTTAAATTTATTATTTGATAATTATTCAGTTATTTCTAAACAACAATTAATTGAAATATTAAAATTACTAAACGTGTTGCACGATAGTCAAATCTAATTCTTTTGGGTATGTTACGATCCCTTTAAACTTTAATGAACAGTTGAGTAGTGACATATACAGGGCGATAAGCAAAATTATTGGAAAAAACAATCCGCTCACATTCTTTTAAAAATCAAATCTACTCTATTTGCTCGATACGTTTCAGTATGGCCTCGGGAAGTTTTTCAAATTTCTTATTTTTGCTTCCTTTTATTTTATATTTGGTTTAATTCCTTTTCGGAAGAAATTAATAGTTCTGTAACACCATGGCGAGGGCATAGACGAATTAGCCCCAGCACAGCGTCTACAAAAAATCCTTTCAAAAAATCATTCAAACGGTATTGGCCTATTAAAAAATCCAAACGGAGAATACTGCAACGATAAGAACGAAAGTTTAAAGGTACTATTACAGACTTACTTCCCTGGATCACAAATCGTAGAAGATACCCAGCACCAGACTAATCCTCACAACGAAGAGTTCCAGAGCCCGCACAGGAGGTACAAAAGATTGGCGGGAAAAATCTTCACTAACAATAAAATAAAATGGGCAATCAATAGCTTTAAGCCCTACAAATCCCCCGGCAAAGACGGGATCCTCCCTGCTCTGCTGCAGAAACACTATGAGATCCGGAAGGTATACCTACAGAAAATCTTCAAAGCTTGCCTTATTCTAGGACATTATATCACTAGTTTGGAGGGAGGCAAATGTGATATTTATACCTAAGGCTGACCGACGACGCCCAGAGGACGAAGTACAATAATACCGTCCCATCAGCCTTAACCTCCATTCTCCTCAAAACAATAGAGAAAGCAAACGATCATACATATGAAACGAAACTCTAACGAGAACACCGCTCCATCCTAGGCAGTTCGCTTACCAAGCAAGCAAATCCACATTAAGTGCACTGCACTGTCTAGTTAAAGACATAGAAAAGACAAAGGCATAGAGGGAACATTTGATAATATCTCGCATAGGTCCATCAGAAGAGCACCTCAGGAGTGAAAAATTGAGCTCCCAATCATGAGATGGGCAGAAACAATGCTAAAGCACCGCTTCGTAATAGCAGAAAGAAACGGAGCGTCAACAACAGTCAGCAGAGTGAAAGGTTGCTCTCAAGCAGGTGTTCTCTCCTCCATACTGTGGACATTAGTAGTGGATAAAATCCTTACTACTCTGAGTAGAACTGGATTTAGAGTTCTAGGCTACGCCGACGACCTAGTAGTAATAATAAAGGGTAAACATGAAGGCGTAATTTCAAACCGCATGCGAAATGCCCTAAACATCATCAATAATTTGGAGCGAAGGGGAGGGACTCTTCCTAAATCCTAGGAAAACCATTCTTGTCCCGTTTACAAAAAGAAGGAAGCTAGAAATGAGAGCGCCCACCCTTAACTTGTTCAACCGAGGCAAAACATTTAGAGATTACACTGGACCGTAAACTCGCCTGGAACAAACATCCAGAAAACACCATCTCTAAAGCCACAGCGGCAATCTGGGCATGCCGCAAACTAGTTGGCAAGACATGGGGCCTAAAACCAAAAATGGTATATTGGATCTACCAAACAATAATAAAGCCCAAGGCCACCTATGCCTCGCTGGTATGGTGGCCAAAAACCCAGCAGCTCACCGCTCGGACCAAACTTAATAAAGTGCAAAGGCTGATGATATGCCTGGGAATAACAGGGGCAATATCAACGTGCCCTACCGCAGCCTTAGAGGTACTGCTAAACATGCCTCCTCTTCATCTCAGTGTGAAGAGGGAGGCGATGATCAGTGCTCACAGGCTATTCCAAATAGGAAAATTCAAGCCTGGAGGTTTGACTGGTCACCTGCGCATTTTTGAAAAAATAACACTGGAAAATGCCAGAAAACCAAGTGACCAAATGAGGGTCATGTTGGATCTAGATGTCCCATTCGCAGTGGTTATTGATGACCGCCAATCATGGGAGAGCAAAAAACTACCTCAGGCCGATAACGCATCGCTGTGGTATACAGATTATTCAAAACTACCGAGAGGAGCGGGATTGAGTTTTTCAGGTCCAAATTGTAGGCATTCTAACCGGTAGGCAAATATATAACCATCTTCCAAGCGGAAATATATGTGCAGGAGAGTGCCTCACACAAGTACTTCACAGAAAGCACATCTACATATTTTCAGATAGCCAGGCGGCTCTAAAAGCTTTAAAAGCTTTCAAGCGCGTGTCAAAGTTAGTCTGGGAATGTAAGCAAACCCTAAAACAACTAGGAACACGTAACCAGGTAACTTTAATGTGGGTTGATGGCCATAGAGGCATAGAGGGTAATGAAAAAGCAGACTGCCTTGCGAAAGAAGGAGCTGGAGCACTATATTATGGTCCAGAGCCCTACTATGGCTTTATGAAGAGCCACATCACCGAAGATCTAAACAAATGGGAAAAATACAAACTGTCGTCCTACTGGAGAAACACTCCAGGACTAAGACAGGTGAAAAGGTTTATCACCATCTCTACGAAAGGAGCAGAACAGTTCTTAGACATGATCAGATCAGATATTAGAACTGTCGCCGGACTGCTCACAGTCACTGCCCGGTAAACTAACACCTGAAGGCAATAGGCAAAGCAGATTTTGCAATAATTCAACTAAAACCGCAGAACATCTACTCTGCCAATGTCCAACCCAACTCTGCAAAAGGCTCAAGTACCTTGAAGGAGTACAGCTATCATCTCAAGAAGTGAGTCAACTACCTCCCTAGAAAATAGCTTCGTTTGGAAGAAGCCTACGTCTCTTGGACACAAATTAAGTTGTAGTCATGCACAAAATATCTGTAAAGGTAGCTGTTAGGTCGCGTTTATCTGAAACTACCCGTTTTAGATTACTTACGACGGGACGGTTCGAAATAAAAGCCGTATTTCCTAGTTCAAAAAATACAGCTTTATTGATACCTTTAGAGACGGTTTGAAAAATAAACAATTCCGACAAAACAAACAAATCGTATACTTAAAACTGAATTAATAAAATAATTATTGCATGCCCGAATTTAATGTAATGTATATAAATAAAGCTTATAAAGACCAGAGACCAAAATAAATTCCGTTAGAGTTTACAATCTAGACGCGATCAAGTGTCTCTGCTCTTTTCGAATTACTCGACGATACTGCTAGCCAATTTTGGCCCTAAAACTAGGCATGAAAATAAATGGTAAAAGCACACTTGTAACCAAATATAAGATGCAGGGACCCCAGTTGCCTTCGGCCAAAATATAAGGGTACGAGCCGATGACGTTTCTATTGCAGACTTTTGCTTTCGCCCTTCCAATTACTAGTGCGCCTTTAAAATGTATAAGAATATTTATACAGGGCGAAATAAGTGAAAATCTAAAACTATCTCTAACAGTAGCAGTGCATAGCAATCTATAACACCATAGCTTTCTAAATTATTTAAAAAATTATTGAGTGTCACGTGCACCTAAATAAATTGTTAAAAAAATGCAATATATTATGAAAAATTAGAAAAACGTCCGAGACAATACCGAATGATATCGCACAAACATGTTGGTTAGATCTAGACCGAGGTCCAGGATTAATTGTTTCGAGAAAAATATTGATGTGATTTTTTTTGTATTTGTAATACTTCTGTTTATCACCATTTATTCGCAACGACAGTGTATTGGTTGACAATTATTCAGTTATTTTAAAATATAAATTGAAGTTTTGATTATTTTTATACAAACACCGCAGTAAATAAACTTGCTCTAATATATCCATGCATGTTTTGGCAAATTCCACTTTGACCAGGAATTTTAGAAGGTAAGAGATTGCTGAGCATCTTCTTTTTGGCCGTCACATCGAGAGGGTTTTGATGATGATGACAAACTGAGGCCTTTTTTTTTCTTTATTATTATCTTCCATCAAAGAACTTGAATGCGCATCTTCAACATTATTAATGGTATTTATATTTTGCATCGAGCTGCTTGCTTTTGATGTTTGTTCTTTGCTTACAGTAGAATCCTCTATGTACCGGGTGTTTCACTATGAATGGACCCCCCCTTTAACTTTCTCAACTGACATTTTCGAAAAAAACGTTCAATACAAAAAATAAAGGGGATGAAGTGAAGTTTTTTATGGCATAGCACTGTTGTATACAGGGTGTCCCATAAATGCGGGATTAAACAAAGTTATATTTTTTTAAGTGGAACACCCTATATATTATTGCATATTTGGATTTTGCGGAGAATTCTAGACATATTTCATAAATAATGTCGTGTTCCTATCTGTTACTGTTTTTGAAATATTGACAGTTGAAAATCGACAATTTACCAAGTTTGACAGCCTGTAAAATCTAAACGGCTAAAGATAGAGCAAAATGGTTTGCACTTTCCTATTTTGGTTTTTCATAAGCTATCGTTTGGCACTAATTTTAGATTTAACCAGAGGTTAAATTTAACCGGAATTTCTTAACCTCTGGTTAAATGAAAAATTAGTGTCAAACAATAGCTTAGGTAAAACCAAGATAGGAAAGTGCAAACCATTTTGCTCTATCTTTAGCCGTTTAGATTTTACAGGCTGTCAAACTTGGTAAATGGTCGATTTTCAACTGTCAATATTTCAAAAACAGTAACAGATTATAGGACATTATTTATGAAATATGTCTAGAGTTCTCCGCAAAATCCAAATATGCAATAATATATAAGGTGTTCTATTTAAAAAAATATAACTTTGTCTAATCCCGCATTTATGGAACACCGTGTATACAACAGTGCTATGTTATGTTATAAAAAAAACTTCACTTCATCCCCTTTATTTTTTGTATTGAACGTTTTTTTCTAAAACGTCAATTGAGAAAGTTAAAGGGGGGGTTCATTTATAGTGAAACACCCGGTACCCTTCTGCTACCCTGCTGGATTTCCAGCGTCCACGCTTTTTTATACATGTAATATTGGCGAATGGCTTCCAAAAAATCTCCAATTGAGCCACGAATCCCGTGCTTGGTATCATTTTCTAATTTATTTCTTACAATAATTAAAGTTTTATCATTTTATAATCTTTTATTATAAAATGGTTTTATCCATTGGCACGTTTGTAAAAAGACGAACAACATCATCAAAACTTACCAGGGTGTCGTTAGGATTTATATTAATTTGTGATAGATTTTCTAAAAAAAAAATTGTGAATTTTTTATGTATGAATTTGTGTTGTTTGCAAGTAGATTAAGAATGTTGAGTAAATATTTAACAATGGGGTGTGTTGAAGAATTTTAATAGTGTTATCTCTTTCAATGATTGTATTTTTTTTTAAATAAATTTCATAATTATATTCATAAAAAAAAATAAATAATGAAAAATCTAATCAATTTATCTAATAGGGTATTATGTTGCAAAACTTGCTCCTTCTAAAGGTTTAAATTACTCAGTTACAACTAAAATCATTCCTAAGCTTGATGTCATTTCAGCAGTTGAAGAAACGACACAAGATGCTGAAATTGCAGCAAACTCATTTAAAATTTAACAAAGCTTATACACACAAGAGCATTTACAATCCAAACCCACCAAATTAACCCAAACTAACCATCTTTTTTATTTTATTTGGTTTGTTAACTTAAAGAAGTAAGAATACACTTTAAGCTTTAGTTGAAGGAAAATAAGTGCCAGGCCACTATGTAATTTGTATTTGGAATTGGCCATTAGGTATCGATATAGCCCTAGTATCATAGTATCGCTCACGACCTAACAACTAACTAGGGCAAGATGCTTGATGGGCCGATGAATTTTAAGAAATTTAGGTTAATCTATAAGACTACATATTAAACCCTATGCAAAAAATCACCTGATAACTGCGGAAATTAAAATAGTATATAATTAAACCAGTCATCAATTCGCAAATATTATCTCCAGAATTTCGCAGCAATAAAATAAGCGTGCATATTGCAGGATATATCGATGTCGATGGTTAATATATAAGCGGCTTAATCCTCTGGTGTTAATTTAGTTCATTGACTGGCTGACTATACTACGCGTAGTTATTATTTGTGTTGTGCTCAAATTTAATTGGCCTGGCCTGATATTAATAAATTACTTGTGAGTATATAGTTTAACAATATCAATTTATAATTTTCTATTATTTACTTATTTTGTGTATTCTTACATCCTACCTTCCATATGGAGGAATCTTGAGAACTCATCAGATCTTTTCTTTCCAATGGAACGCTAGATATTAAAATTAATTGGCAAAGTGGAAAGTGGATAACTATTGAAATTTAATAACGGTTGAAATGATCGAACTGAAATTCGAATCTCGAGCTGCGAGATTCATTAAATCGTGACAACGTTGAGGAATTTCATGTCAAGTAACATAGTAAAAACAAATCGGAGAAATCGATTTTGAGAACGAAGTGCCTGAAGAATTAAATCAAAATATGGGATTCTCATCATTGCCACTTTTGTTCGTTTTCACATGACACTAGCAGATTTTAAATTCAAAGTTTCGTCTTTGAGTACCCTTTCTCAAATTTATACCAACATTTCTATTTTTATTTCTCAAAAGTTTTTTAATCGGCCAAACTAATGATGGCGCCATACTGAAAAAGGGAAAAAAATCCATAAAGAACAATTGAGCTAACTCTTGATTCCTGACTGACATTATTTTCCCTTTTGGCAAAATCTCATATCTGTTAAGTTATACAGGGTGTTATTTAAGTACGTGGTCAAACTTCAGGAGGTGACTCTTTGAGTGATTTTAAGATGAAAAGTTTATATAAACATAGGTCCGGAAATGCATGGTGTTCAAGTTTAAGAAAAAAACGGTAGTGTACTTCGGATTAAGGAACTAAAAATACCTACAACTTTTTTCCCTTGATTTATTTTCGTATCTTGCGGACTTTTTAGGGCAAAAAATAAAAACCTCTATAGGTACATGTTCCTAAACTATCACCAAAAAGTGATTTTAACTTTTTTCTCAAAAGTTAAACAAGATACGAAAATAATACAAGGGATAGCAAAGTTGTATTTTTAGTTGTTAAATTTGACAAAAATATAGAGGTGAGTGGCGTACATTTTTTTCTCAAAAGTATCCAGAAGGGACGTCCAGGGACGCCACTGGACTAATAATAATAATTGATCCGAATTAATCTAATTAGTGCTAAATTAGCACTCCCAAATTTTAACAAAATCGAGTAAAAGCCTATTAAGATTTTTACCAGAAAACGATTTTTTTAAAAGTTTAACTGTATCTTGGAAACCAATGCATTTCCGGACCTAGGTTTATATAGTTTTTTTGTCTTAAAATCACTCAATGAGTTGCCTCCTGAAATTTGGCCACGTACTTAAATAACACTGCGTACAGTGTGGTCGAAAAGTAATGGTACATAGAGCAACAATTCTTTTTTGCCACCGAAATATTGCGATCTAGCAGAATTGTTCCATTTCAAAATTCTATATCAAGAAAAAAAAAACAGGATGACTGGTGACAACGTTAAAAATTTATCTTGGATTTTATTTAATATTTTCCCAATTGTTTATAAAAGGAATTAGAGGAATTTTCCAAGACCGGAAAAAACAGCCTGATATCTATTTTGTTGATGCTGATAGACGGCGCTATCTGCAATTTGCCAATTAAAAGGACTATAAACGTTTTTCCTAGGCAACTGCATGGGTCTTTTGTTTGCAAAATATGATATTTTCTAGATAAAAAAGGATTCTTGTTAAAAAATCGCTAAAGTTGATCTTTTACGGGATTTTTATACTTGCAACATTACTCGGATTAATAATTTATCTAATATTTACCAAAGTGAGCTCTGGTCTATACAGCGTTGACGACGTTCGGAACTGACATGCAGATAAGATCTTGTTTGCTTGTGATACATTTTTCTTAAGTAAGTTTCTGTGCAATAAATCTTGAATTATGCCCCGACATAGGTTATTCCACCGACACACTTTTCTGTGCAAGTGAGAATCCTTTTTAACGCACGTCTTCCTCAGCGATGGATGATAGAACGCAGCGGCCTACCCGAAACCCTGATTTTATGCCGATGGATTTTTGTGTTTAAAACTACATGAAATCAAATGTTTATAGAAATGATCAACGAACACGACCAATTATATGAAAAGATTGTGAACGCTGCTGTAATAATTAAGAAATAAAGAAATTATTTTTTGAAACATTTTTTCATGAAACGCGTTTCAAAATGTATTGAAGTCCACGATTTATTATCTAAGACATACTTTTTATTTCTAGTGTATTTACTTTAAATAACACATTTCCTAGTTGATCATTGAAAATAAATATTTGTTTAATTATCCCATTTTCACCTGTACATTTAGACCTAATTTATTTTTGCACAAAGCCAAATAACACAGGCGTTATTGTCAGACGATATTGCATTCCATATTAAAATATAGAATATTTTGAAAACCGTCCACTTTAGCAATTTTTAAGTATCCATATCTTTTTTTTATCTAAAAACACAAGGGCATTACATTTTGCCAAGGAACGATGCAGATGTCCAGAAAAACTTAGCCCTCTATCAGCTACTATACAAAGTAGATATCAGAGTGCCTTTTTTGTCATTTAAAACCTGCCTTATCAATATTTATGACTATATAATAAATAGATAAAAAAATGTTAAACAAAACCCACAATTTAATTTTAAGTTTGACACCGTGTATCAAACTGATATCATCTTTCAGAATAGGACAAGTTATAGCTAGATCATAATATTTTTATATCAGAAATTTACTACTATAGCAGCCGCTAAAAATATAAATAAAAAGTCCATCGATTTAAATAAAATAGGTTACAGAGAAGGACAATAAAACTGCTTCTGGACTAGATGGCATTACTAATAAAGCCATTAGAAAAAATTAGATCAATCAATTTATAAATTAGTCAAAACTGAATAACATGGGTGTTGAGTTGGATGACAAGTTATTTAATGGGATGTCCACAAATTCTTCGATTCAGCAATTTTAAATCTGGAGATATACTTGTTCGATCTGAAGTCTCTCAGGGGTCTTATCTGGATCACCTTTTATTTACCCTATTTATTAATGATTTAGGATCTTATTGCTAAATGTAGTTCCTCCTGTTTAAGGATGATTTAAAATTGGGCATGGAGTTATCTTCTTCCGCTGATTGCGTGAGACTCCAGTCTGACTTGAATCGCTTGGTAGCTTGGTGTGATCTAAATAGGATTGACTTACTCCATTATTTTCCATCGATCCAGGGTGGCACTCGGGGATTCTTATTAATGGTACTCAACTGTTTGATGTTGCTGAAGTAAGAGACTTGGGCTTACCATGGATTCTCGACTTACATTTGCTGCTCATATGGAGAGCATGATTTTAAGGTGTTTTCAGCTTTTGGGATTCGTGAAGCTAATTTCTTGCGATTTTACCAACGTCAGCGCTATTGAACAACTACTATATTGTTCATTAATTAGATCTCGCCTAGAATATTGTTCTTGTGTTATATCGTGCATATCCAGAGCATTGAAAGAGATCAGCACAAGTTTCTAAAGTTTGTTGCTTATAGAAATTGCCAAATCTGGCTTATTCTGAGATTGAGTCTCATATCCATATTAAATCGCTGGAGGATCGCCGAATTGGACTGCATGTGTGTCCTCAAAGGAAACGCGTTCACGTAACTCCTTTACTTGACCAACGCACAGAACCAATTATGACCAAAACCTTTTTATATCAAGGACATGTAGTCTGGCAAGCAGATGTCCCAGATTCGACTTATTTCCGAACGAGTCGGTATTTAGGAGAGACCCGAAAGAAGTTTGACTTGGGATCTCTGTGGCTTGTGTTTTCACTATTGCGATTGTTATTGTCGTTGTTATTATTGTTGTTATTTTTAAATGTTATTTATATAATATTTTGTTGAATTGCATGACTGTTCTTAATTAATTAATTTACTACCGTTTACTTTGCAATATGTAATTTATTATAATTTATTGTGAAATTGGGCGTTTTCCCGTGAATAAGTAAATAAATAAATAAATACAGTTAGCTAAGCCATTTTCCATCTTTCTCGTTTTCAATTAACTTGGAAAAGGGTCAAAAAGAGCGGTACTTTTTCTTCCTGGCAATTACAAACCCATAAGTTTTCTTTCTAATCCTCCAAAAATTGCAGAAAGAATTATTCTTTGTACTAATATCCTGAAGGGTTTCAATGTGAAGTACCATGCAGGCGCTATATTTTTTGACAGATTTAAAGCTTTTGATAAAGGCTGTCATAATGGTCTTATCATTAAGCTAATCAGACTGGTAGTTTTCAGTAAAAAAAATGGTACTGGTCGACTATATTTCTTAGTTTATACTGATGAAGCACAATCCAGTACTAAGACCATTCAAGCAGCGGTTTCCCAAGGCTCCCCATTATTCCCATATCTTTTCAACTTATTCCCACTCGACATTCCAAAGCCCCAAAGAGTTATATATCTCTTTGCAGATGATAATGGTTTAACTACTCGTAGATTGCATGATATTTAACATTAATATTGACCTGAATTAACCTTTCAATTCCACCTAGAAATAGTTCTACCACTTTTAGCCCTGGTACTTTCATCTCCAGAATAACGCTATCTTTGAGATAATTTAGATGCAAACCATTGTTAGTTCAGTTGTAACTATAGTAATTATCTGCAGAACAAAATTATTTTTAGATATGAAAGTACTGGCACTAGTCGAATAAAATGTGCGAAAAAGCTTAAATTGATGTCTGCCAGCCTACTTTTTATTAATTTTTGTAACTGAAGTTGCATGATATTTAACGCTAAAATTTAATTGAATCAATAATTGCATTCAATAACGCCTAACAATACTTCTACCACCTTTAGTCAGATGAAATGTGTGAAAAAGCATAAAATTGATGTCCGATGGCTTTGTTTTTATTAATTCCTTTCACTAAAATTGGTGGATTGCATGATATTTAACACTAAAATTGAACTGAATCAACATTGCTTTCAATTTCGCCTAGATGTACTTCTACCCCATTTAGTCAAATAAAATGTGAAAAAAGCAAAGATGTGATATATATTGGCTTAAATTTAAGTAAGTAAGTTGGTAGTTTTTATCATATTTAACACCTGAACTTTAACATTACTCAGAATTCCTTATAAAAAAAATACTTTATCACGTTAGATAATAAATAATAATATATTTAACACTGCAAGTCCCTAACAAAACAATTTTGGTAGTTTATTTATTTATTGAAAATTAAAATTATTGAGCTTTATTTAAACAAATTATAGAAACAAATTACAACTAAATAATTTAATAAAATTTGAACAGAAAACAAACTTTATATTATTGTAAAATTAATTTTGTATTTATTAACAACGTGAAAGACACACTTATTATAAGTGATTCCAGGATGAATTGAATTCGAACTGGTCTGAACTTCGGAGTTTTCTATAGTGATATCTTCTGATACTAATGTTCTTAAGTTCCGGTTAAACTTACTTGTAGTAGGTACGGTTTAACCCATAGCTCCAATCATGTCTTCATGATGCTCCACGTCCAATTATAGATATGACTTAATTGACTGACTATTGTTGTGCCCTGTTATCTTAATGAGTTGTTCACCAACTCCCTTCTTTACCAGATTAGACACAGCTGCAGCTGTTGCTCTTCCAGAATGATTCGTTACTTTCCTTTTTGTCTCAATCCCTATAGAAGATGCTGCTGATTTAAACCAGGAAGCTATAGTGTGTTGATCGACGGGGCTATTTTTGTACGAACCTTTTGAATTTGGTTGATTCCAGTTAAGGTTTGTAGTTAAAACCATCCTATCAGTTGTAATACCATTTCCTCACCTTCTTAAATAAGCGAACAAAACATATTTTATTATATTCCTTATTTTTAATTAACCATTTACAATAAGAGAGTGTTTTAGAACTACGAACCACCTTGAGTTATTTCCGAAAAGATTGGTTTATGCGTCCCGTTAGATTTCCCAAATTATCGATTTCTTTCGACTGAGGATAAGTTTCCATATATACGTGAGCTCGAAAAAAATTCTGGATATAATTTAGTTACTAGTAGTATTATGAGTGTAGTATGTAGTATGAATAAATAAATTTTTATCGTATAATTTAGTTTAAAAAATTTCCCATATTCGAAGCACCGACTGGATTAAAAATGGCCCTGGAGAAATTCTCCTCTGCCATTTTGCACGTGCTGATTGATTTTACGTTTAAATGGATAATATTAAGTTACATCGGTTTTTGGGCTATTCAATAAAATCTAACAACGAAGGCTCTCTTGAGAGAGACCCCAGGTTGTAACATATTTTTGGAAATTAATGACTTCATGTGTAGCAACCACATTATGGTACGGGAAAGTAAATTTTATAAAAATTCCTCACTGCATATTTGTTTTTTCCAATCTCAGCGCGAAATATACCTTAGGACCACAGCTTATAGTGGCAGTTTACTGGGCGACGACGCCGACGCAAGCAAATTCCTCGATTCAAAAAGAAGAAATTAACTTTTGATCTTTTTATAATATATATAGACATATAGAACGTGCTGATTGATTT
>MU191468.1:24046-35550 GCA_016904865.1 Pissodes strobi
AACAAGTATCTTTTACCATATCGAATATTGGCATATCAAATACGATAGGAATGGTGAGTATTTTATAACTGATAAGTTTAAAATGTACTAATTTTTGATAAATGAAACACGTCTTGTGAAACGACAATTTCGTGCTGCCTGAAAATTTTCTAAACTTGTTAATCAAATGAAAATTGGCTTATCAACGAAAATTCGCTTTCGGACAAAGTTTTAATGATTTCCTACTAATGTGTCATTATTTTAGATTTTCTTAGGTTGGGCAGGTGACAGATCTTGGATGAACATAACAAAAGCGTACGCCATTTTCCTAGTACTCACTGGCGCATCCGTTGCAGGACAAATGTTTTTTATTGAAAACTTCATAATGCTGCAGATATGCGCGTCGTTGTTCGGAATCTCCCTGGCCAGCCATTTTGCTTTCACACCTTGTATCGTGATGGAACTGGTACCTTTAGATCGATTCACGATAGCATATGGATTGCAGTTGCTATGCCAGGGTATCGGTACTCTCGTGGGCCCACCATATGCTGGTAAGTTTGTTTTAGAATCGCTTTTAACAAAAATTAGTGGTGTTTCGTTTCAGGTCTCCTATTCGACATCACTCATAGCTGGGAACAATCATTCTATCAAGCAGGAATTTGGATAGTCCTCTCTGGAATATTTATTGGCATAATTCCTTATATGCGAAATAGAAAAATGATCGGAAAAGGATCAATAGAAAAGGAAACGGAAGACTCGAAGAACAAATCGATACCTTTAGTATTATTGTTTACGTTTACGATTATATCATTTGTGTTTGTGTTTTATCTAACTGGCAAAAGTATACACCACATGTTCCTAGAAAATTCATCATAAAAAAATAGTTTTAGGGTGTGCAGAAAATACAGCTTGTATTTAAAGTTACAATGTTGCTGCTACTTTTTGATAAAAAAAGGCAGTATCGCTCTATAGACAAAGCATATTCCTTTAATACTCCTCGAAGAATGACCCTCTATTAATTTCTGGCTTATTGTTTTATATAAATATAAATTTAAATGCTGTACATGAACATGAAAAGCGAAACACACTGTATATTTGACGAAATAGTGACTGAGAAAAGAAGCACAATGGTATTCGTGTTTTGTAGTATAAAGTATTGTATGTACCTGCTTTTGAAATGTATTGAAATAAATGTGTATTTGATGGAAAATGCGTTTTACCATCTTGCTATCTGTTGTAATTCATCATAATGCGTATACAGTGCATGCCTAAAATTTCTCGTCAAATAAACTACTTCTTTTGTTTATATCTCAAAAAATTGTTAAATCTTCTTGCGTAAATAAGTGCAATTTTTCCAATGCAAAATTTGAAACATCTCATACGACGCGACGGTAGCGAGGGTCGGAACTAGTTGACAGGAGCAAATCGATATATTTCCAACACGGTAGCGAAGGTTGCATCTCGAAAATCGATCGCTAAGATAACCAGTCAATCAGTTTTCTTAAGTCCAAAATTGCTTCCTTAACAATCGTCACAACTCGAATCAGGAAATTAACTGAAACCTGGATGCCACGAAGCAAAATAAATTTTCACAGATTATCAGAATACTGAACCAGTCACTCATATTTTGGAAGTGTTAGGTTAGCCCCAAAAGAAATTCGAGAACTTGTCCATTAATACGGTGCCGATGTTTCCAATAAATTTGGGTTGAGGTTGTGTAAGAATCGTGGATATGGATGCAACCGACGAATAATTGCGCCACAGGCAAAAATTGGTGTCCACCATTTCATCAAAATTTAAATTTTGGACATATATATTAGGAATATAATAAAGACTACCTTTCATTTGCACCTGGGTTGGGCTAACATGAGGCCGGGCGCAGTGGCGTCGCCAGGTTTTGGGGAAGGGGGCAAACATATATTGGGTGCTCTATATATTTTAGAACCATTAGTATTAGTAACAAAAACACTGATATTATTTGTTCTGAAATTTGGTTATAAATAAAACGTCCCATATCGACACACAGTGGGTCAAATTGACGATCTAGCGCGACACGATTAAAATAATTAATAGTATTGATTTGTTTTTACTTAAATTTGGTATTGCGTAAGTCTAAAGATTTCTAACCTCATCCCCTTACTTATTTTATTACTTTGTCAATTAATATTGAAAGTTGCATTGAGTTATGTTATGTTAAATACAGTGTGTTTCACAAACATCGAAACAGAGGCCTTTTAAGATAGGTATTTAGAGTACCTCGAACACGTCGATTTTGATTTCGGCAACATTGAAATATTTGTAGAAAACGTCCCTTTCAATGGGCGAGTTTCACCCCCAAAATGTAATAGGGTCGTGTGGTACCTTGTTTGAAAGGAAATGATTGCATTTACAGGGCTCAAGATTCTTTGTTAATGTGCCAATTAGTTTTTGAGATGATGTTGTGGGCCCAGGTGCAAAAATATTCACGACATATAAATTTACATCTAGGCCCATTGAAAATTTAAATGCGCATATCTCGGAAAATAATTGATCGATTTAAATAAAAATTACTATGTTGTAAAAAAATAGAGATACCTTTAAAACACGGTGTGACACATCCTATGTTTCCTATCTAAATATTAGGGGTAAATTTTACTCCTAGAAGGGATTTCACTTTTCATTTTAGAGGTGAAACTCATCCCTTGAATGTGATGTTTTTTACAAATATTCGAATGTTGCCAAAAGGTGTCCCCTTTAAAAATAAAATCGACGTGTTCGAGGTTGTTTTTTTAAATGGTACTCTAAATACCCTAAAAAGCCTCTGTTTAGATGTTTGTGAAACACTTTGTATAAGAAAATTTTGTATAAAAATATTTTACTGCTGCTATCAAAAGCTTTACAAAAATTTTGAGCAAATTAAAAGCGCCTTCATTATTAAAATATTCTTATTATACTTTTTGGTTGGCCCTTGATCACAAACTAGAAATCGTAATGGGCATTTATTTAAAGTATAAAAAATATTAATTTGAAGAGTAGGTATATAATATACTTTATCTACGAAAAAAAAATTTCAATTTACACCTCGATGACCACAACCCGTTGTTTTTGAGCTTGTTTAGCCTTAAAATTTCAAAATCGTAATTTTGTGTGATTACAAGAGTTCTTACGCATACGGGGGTGAGGAGGGGCAATACTTAGACTAAAAACATAACTTTGCTTGTCCTCCCTTATTTAAAAGAAAAATAGCTAAAAATATTGACCTATTTATATATATATTGGTTTTTTTTTTGCAAGCGATTGATTAAGGAACTATACAACTGAGGTTTCCCAATTAAAAAAATAATAATAATAAATGAGGAATAGACCTCATATCTCGGTACATGTTTTTGCAATAGTGGTGTCCCAGAAGATTCTTAGTTAACATATTTTGGAAAATTTCCAAAAACTCAATTTGAACCTGCTAGTGGCAACATTCTGTAGCAAGGCTAAGGGCTACCCCAAAAAAGTCGCAAGTATGTGCAGCAAATGTTTTGTGTTTAAATAAAATATACCCTCTTCCCTAATTTTCTGATGGAGATTTTATTAAGCTTTACTAAGCGTTTTTCTGCAGGCGTTACAAAGAAAAATAGAGACGAAAATAATCTTGCTATATTAAAAAAAAAACCTTTAAACCATAAAAGGGGCTTTAGAATCAAGAAAATGTTGGTAGTTTTGAACAGTGTAGTTACTGGCCGTACCCACTTTATACACAAAAAACTATTTGTAGTGTCATTTTTTTATTTAAAAATACGGTAAATATGCATTAATATTTTTCCCAAAATATTTTTCAGCTTTAGGGCCTTGTTACAAAAAAAATGCATTATGAGTTTTTTCAATTGCATTTCTTTTTACTAACTGGACTATCTACAATATCTTTGGGTGGGTTTGGTTATCATAGTTAGAAAATCATATCAAGAACTAATATCCTGCTGGATTCCCAATTTGACGCAATGTGCGTCACAACCAGATCAACGACCGCAGCGCCACGCCGCGCCGTGCCGCACTATTCCATCGCTGTTAGAGCACCGCCGCCTGATTTTCCAGTAAAATGAAAATAAATTTATAATATTTTTAATACATTGGAGACCTATATCAAAACGAATAAATGATATAGGTACAGGATATTTTAGAACTAACTTTTCAATTAATTTTCTTTATGTAGATATATATGGGTGGTGCGAGGGCTAGGATGAGAGGTGAGGGGGGTGGGGGTCAATCGCCCTCCTGGCGACCCTTGGCTACGTCACTAGTTCGTAATTCGCGGCAACTGACCTGAATAGAATATGGCTTCAGCGGATATCCTAGATTATCAATTTGAACGTCACAAGTAACTAGCTTGGATATAATTTATTTTAAAACTCCTTTGACAGAAGAAAAAGAAGTTTCGCTTCGAAGAAACGTTGCCTCTTCCAAACATAATAAAAGAAAATAATTGGGCACCTATACCTATGTATTTGTTTATATTCATATTAAATGTACAGTTGGAACAACTATTGCCAACATTCAAAACACCACTGAAACTATCATTATCAATTTTTGAACAATTCAAAAGATTTTCATTAATTTTAGAACAATATAAAACATTCTCAGTAATTATTGTTGATAAAATATCTTAACAGAAACTTGTACTTTCTTCGTCATGCTACCATATTTTTCTGGCAGTATTTTCTTTGTTAATACGTGATTCTTCAATATATTATTCTGCTACGGTACTCGACTTCCACCCACCATGTCTTTTAAGACAAGTGAGGTCACCGCCATGGTCAACAAGAAGTGTAGCAGACGTTCTTCTCAAAGAATGCCCAGTATACTCCTTCCAATAACGTTAATTTTTTGCGATTTCAGTAATTTTGTGAATACCAACAACCATTCTTTGACATTTTCCATTAACATACCTAAAAAATAAACGACATTTCTGTGAATTGATTTTTGAAATAAATGCAAGTAATGGTTGTCCATAATGGTAAACGAACGAGGATTCTTGGTTTTTGTGTGCAATAATTTTATAATTAAGGCTGAACCTATATCTTTAACGTCATCAAAATGAAGGCATAGCACCTGCAATTCCTAATACCAGAACAGCCTTCATCATCAAATATACCTACATTATCAGGAGCCGTATCCAGAAATCGATCCACTTCCTCCTTTGTAAAAAACCTTAGATTTTTTAGGTATACACTTCATTACACCTTTTTAAAAATGCTCGTAATTTTGAGTATTTACTAATATCCAGACCGTTCTTGGGTCAAGTTTCGTTTAGCGGAAATTCGTTAGGAAGAAACTAATTTCATTTTTGGTATTAGGGTACCTCTCTCAACGCAGAACAATCAAAATTTTTCGCCGCAACTTTTCAAAAAAAAAAACAAAAATTAAAAGAGCGGATATCCATTAGAAAAAAATTTCTTGGCTTAGAGTAACTTTTTACCTCTCTAACCCTAATTAATCAGAGTAGAAAAACAAGCGCCAAACACCCCAAACTAACCTTTTTTTTATAGAGGTGGGAAAATAATTTTCTGAGAAAACTCCGGCTTCTGTAAAGATGTTTTGTCGCACGGAGTAGTGTGGGACTCCAAGCTATCTGACCCACTAAAAACCCTTCCTCTGGTTCGCCATCAGTAAGTATTGGCACCGCTCTAAAATTACTTCAACACGTATGACTGTCGTTTCTCCTTATATCTTCAGTTCCGTCTTGCTTCCTGGTACTCCCGCTCATCCACGATCTTTCTAGTTAAGATATTTGACGCTAATAAAGATGTTTCTTCCCAGTTTTGCCTCGTTCCGGTTGCTACCTCTTGGAAATTTTCGGGTGTCAAGATTACACCTATCCTTTCCTTGCATGTGTTCCTATCTAGCCTCCAACGAGGGCAATGGAAAAAGGTATGCTCGGCATCGTCCGTTTGTCCACTATAATGACACTCTCCGTCATCATTTCCTATCTCTCTTGTATAGTCCTTGAAGCATCCGTGACCAGACAGTATCTGGGTGAGGTAGAAACTTGTTTGTTGCACGCTTGGTCTCCTTATCCATCCCCTAACATTCGGGATTAACCTGTAGGTTCATCGTCCTTTACTGCTATTGGACCATCTCTGCTGCCACTCTTCGAGTAGTTGGTCTCTGGCTTCCGCTTTATTCCTTCCTCGGGTCCCCTCGTCAGCTTAAAATATTTTCGTTCTTTCCCGGACGACGAGGTCCAGCCTCCAATATTTGGCATTAATCTGCCCAGGGCTGCCATAGTCCTTCCCGCCTTAGCCGACAATTTTCATTACGTGTCCCCTAAATGTCAGCTTGCTGTCAGTCCAAATACTTAGGTACTTCGTCCATGGGGATTATCTCTGACCTCATAAAGTTAAATATAGCTCGAAGAGTCCTTTTTTTAGCTCAGTATGACCATCTCTGTTTTCTCAACAGCAAGCTCCAAATGGCTATCTGCGAGCCACCCTGATATGGCTGGTGTGGTAATATCCAATCTTAACTGAATTTCTCGAAAGTTATTTCCCAAGATCAGCATTGCCACATTGTCGGCGTACCCTGTCAATGAAGCTCCTTCAGATTGCGGCAAGTTTAGTAACTCATCGTACATATTGTTCCATAATGTGGGCCCTAGGATAGAGCCATTTCTTGTCTTTGATTTGCCGCATCCAAGATAATACTTCGGCCTGAGAGATAGCTCTGGATTATCCTGATCAAGTACGGTTGGGCACCTCTCCATTCGATTTATTGCACGATCTCTCTCCTCTCTCCATGGGGCAGAGTTAAATGCATTTTTAACATCCAGGGTTACAAGAAGTCCTATTTTACGATGTATATGGCTCTTTTTGTAGATTTCTCTCCTACTGTCTTTTAGTATCTCTCGGACAGTGTGGACTGTTGATCTGTTCCCACGGAAACCATATTGTCTTGGAGAAATTTTGCTTTCAGTTCCAGTGTGTCAACGAGCCTTGCCAGAATTATACGCTTAAGAAGCTTGCCTACCGAGTTCAATAGACAAATATAGGTCTGTATTTTAACATTGAGTCTGGGTTTAGCTTGGGTTTTTCTATCAATCCTAATTTCCCCTTTTTCCAGCGGTTCGGGAACTCTCCAGTCTTTAGGCGTTCAAAACAATGTCTAAAATAACCTGGATGCTTTTGTGTCACTTATTTGATTATCTCGGCAGACATTCCGTCTGGGCACGGGCTTTCTTCAGCTGTAGTTTGGAACCGGCACTAACCATCTCCTCATCCGTTTAACTCGGGTACCATTAGAACACTCTCCGCCACCTTTGCACATTGTTTTCTTTCCACCAATCCATCAATCCCTGCTATGCGAGTTCATAAATGTGGCGAGATTTAGGTGGCAAGAGATATAGAGATGCTGCTTCTGCACTTTCCAATATATCCGCAGGTATATTTGCATCTAGTTCAGGATTTATTTTCAAAACTACTGAAAAAATTAGATTGCAATTTATTGTATGTCTACTTGACAATCAATATTTACCAAGAACCACCACAATACATGATTGCCTACAGTACCTACCTATCTGCCATCGCTGTTATAATATTCAAATTTATTACCCAATTATTTGCATAACCACCGAACATTAACAAGAGACTAGAAGGTCCACTCTCAGTCGGCACTTTTGATGCAGCGCTTACAAAGGCGAGACGCCAGATTTTAGACCAGACGCGTCTACAGATAGTTTATATGCAAAAAAAGAAATAACAGAATGGATTATAAACTGGAAAAAAAATCATGGATGTTAAATAAAGATAAACTTGTAAAAAATATTGATTTATGGATAAAATTAGAAAATTTATCTAAATATCATAATACAAAATGGAACTGGATTAAATCTCATTCTAAAAATAAAGAAAATAATAAATGTGATTTTTTAGCTAAGAATGCAGCAAAAAAAACAACTAAAATAGATTTAATATATAAATTAAATTAATTTTATTTAAAAAAATGGAAGAAATAAAGAATACTCTATTAAATTTATTAGAAAATATTTCTATAAAATTTAAAATTAATATAAATAAATTTATAAAAATTAAATTTTCAGAAAATAAAAAATTTGGTCATTGTCAGATATATGGATTTATATACTTATATTTAAAAAAATAAAATATTAAATGATTATATTTATAATTTATTTATTGATGAATTTCTATTAAAAATTAAAAATATCTATTTACTAAATAAAATAGATTTAATAAATAATAATTTTATAAATATTTTTTTTACAATAAGCTGGGTAGAATTAAAATTTAAAAAAATGTTAACTAATAAAAAATTAAGTACAGTAGAACTCGGTTATAACGTACCCTATGTATACCGAACGCTTGCTTATAATGAACCAAAATTCAAACCCCCTTCTAAACTCCCATCCTTTCTACGTAGTTCAGGTCGTTTATAACGAAATCGGATATAGCGAATTCTCGGTTATAGCGTATGCATTAAAGTGAAATTTTTTAGAAAACCGCTCGGTTAGAGCGAACAGCGAGCTGGATTTTCTTCGAACGACGCGCGGTAACTTCAATGCGGCGCAACGGCTCCTTTGTGCCGGCTTTGCCGGCTTATCATAAACACCGCCGCGCTCGCCGCCGAACAGAAAAAAACCTCTTTATAGATGCCGAGGATTCTAGGAAAGAATGTTTTTAAACTGTTTAATCTAGGCATTTCGTTCAGTTTAGTTCCGAAGTTCAAATAAAGTGGATGTTGACGTAAATTTGAAAAATGGCTAAACGTAAGGCTTTAACACTTAAGGAAAAATTAAAAATTATTGACCAGCGCGACAAAGGCAAGTCGAATGCTGATATCAGTCGTGAATTTAATTTGTCCAAACCTACGGTATCTACTATAAAGAAGAGTAAGGATAAATTAACAAAAACACAAGCATTGAACACTTCTGTGGAGAAAAGGATTAGGGACCCAAAAAGGAGAGATGTTGATAGTGCCCTTTTGAAGTGGTTTTCTTATCAGAGAAGTCAGAATGTGCCGATAAGCGGAGAGGTTTTAAGAGTTAAGGCGAAGCAAATGGGAAAAGTAACCGGTGATGAATTTGTCTGCCACAAGAGTTGGGTAGACCGATTTAAGAAAAGGTATAGTATCGTCGCGGGAAACGTTCACGGCGAAGCATCTAGTGTTCCAAAAGAGACTGTGGCTTCCTGGATTAATGAAGTTTGGCCGGACATAAGAAAAAACTATAGAGATGAAGACATTTTCAACGGTGATGAAACGGGGTTGTTCTATAGGATGACACCTGACAAGACTTTGAAATTTCATGGACAAAAGTGTATTGGGGGTAAACAAAGTAAGGACCGTATCACCATTCTAGTGTGTGCAAATAGGACTGGTAGCGAAAACTTCTTTTTATTGGAAAATCCGCACGCCCCAGATGCATTAAAAATATAAACAGTTTGCCAGTAACCTACACATTTAACAAAAAATCATGGATGACGTCTGACATTTTTGAAAAGGAGCTGAGAGATTGGGACAAAGAACTGAGACGTAAACAACGGAAAATCTTACTACTGGTCGATAACTGCCCGGCGCATCCCCAAGTGACAAATCAGGACCGCTATTCTGGTAACTAAATTCGCTTAGCGTTTCGTGCACGTTGAGCGTTTGATGACATCAAAGTCGCAGAGCACGTGACCAAATCAGCAAAATTGGTATTCAGGTGTGTTTTACGCCGAGCGTTTCCAAGGCGCGGGGAGCGCACGGTAAGCGTCATAAAAACGTCAACCATTTGGCAGCCGTTTTGCCATTTGCCGTTCGTGTTAAGTGTGTGGCATAAAAAAATTAGTACATATTTTCTGTTTTAAATTTACAATGGCGATACCATATATTCGGTAGATAACATGGAGAATAATATCGGGAGGCAGCGGTTTCTACCCGATGATCCCTTTGAATTTTCTAACAGAAATTTTGTAAAGATGTATAGGCTTCGTAACCAAGATGTCTTAAATTTAGAAGAAATGCTTCAACCATTCCTTCCGTTAAGGAGAAGACAAGATGCCTTAAGCAATAGAGTCAGGTCGGAATAGTTTATTCTATATTAATGCAGAATTAATAGGAATGTAAAGGCTCATTTAAAGTTGTGTAATGTAAGCAGCTAGAAGTATAAGGTTAGCGTAAAGCTCGGCTTATATCGCCCATGTATTTTGACTGCTAATGTCTTAAACCGGCTTTCCATGATGCAACAACTCGCTGCGATACAGCAAAATTCATGTGACTTTCTTGAGTTTCAGTGACAATCAGTGAAAAACCGGCCTATCTTTCTCCATTCCTTCCAAGTTTTTGTAGCCCCTGGAATGGAATTTAGAGTTACGGGTAATGTTTGCCACAATCTTGAAATATCGGCGTTGGTAAATTGGTTGCTCTGCTTCTGCGTAACCGCTTACGGATTTTGTTCCATAAACTCGATAATCATTGTTTTTGCTGTAGAGAAATGGTTTTTTTCTTCAACAAAACCAACTACAGCACAACACAAATAAAACCAATATCACGTCTTACAGTGACGTCTACTTGTCAAATTTTAGTAATTTCACTAATTTTTATGTTGGGAATACTGAAAATTTTGGGTTGCCAAGTTGAGCTTAGCGAATTCAACAAAGTCTACTCGAAGAGCTCACGCACGGCAACGAGAATACGTAAACCGGCCGGTTAGCGCGGCTGCCATGCGAGACACACGCTGTGCGATTCGCTTAGCGCCCTCGAAAACGTAACGTTTTACCAGAATAGCGGTCCTGGAGTTTATTCAGTTGGTGTCCGCCTACCACAACATCAGTTCTTCAACCCATGGATCAGGGTGTGATTCGTTGCTTGAAATCCCATTACAGAAGAATTTTTTTAATTCGATTACTTAACAGTATTGACAGCAAAACTGAGTTAAAGGCACTTTATTAGATGATATAAACATGATAACCACTGCCTGGCGACGTGTCAGTTCTACGACTATTGCAAACTGTTTCCGTCATGCAGGGTTTCAGAAGAACGGTGAAAATGAATTTGAAGAGGACGATGATCTTCCTTTGTCCGAGTGGATTTTAAAGTATGCTGATGACAAAGAAGATGATGATGACCTTCCACTTTCAGTATGGGTTCGGCGCAACAATGCTGACCGAATTTTCAACAATGCAGATGATCTGAACAAATTTGAAGACATTGATAAAGACTTAATAACTACTGACATGCCTACTGATGCTAATATTATGTCTGAAGTGGCCGAGGACTCTAATTATCCAGAAGAAAACTCTGAAACACCAGACAACGAAGACCAAACAGAGCCACCTTCTATTAGGGAAGTTTATAATGCTATGAACATTCTATCATCTTACGTAGGCCTTTCTGATATAGATTTTACAATAAGTTTTGATAACCTTCAAAATAAAATTGAAAATGATATTTTGAGAAAGTTAACTGTACAATCAAAAATTAAGTTCCAACCATAAGTTCTTTAAAATTATGTTTTGTTCTACATAATATAGGTACCTTCCTAATGGATATATTATGTTCATGCATAT
>JAEQML010055687.1:0-35545 GCA_016904865.1 Pissodes strobi
TCCCTCCAATCCAACCTCCCATCAATACAGACACCCAAAAATGAGACTTTCCTGTGATGTGATTTGCTCGTCTCTATACAAAAAACTAAAGTGATGTTCCCCTCTATTGCTAAAAAGGACCGATTGAGTTTTGGAAATATTCAAACATAGGTTGTTGGATGAAAAGTACCCATCGAGCGCTTCCATTGCATTTGAAACTCCCTCCAGTAACAACTCACCACTACTCTCACTAAATATCAGTGTTGTGTAGTCAGCATCTAGTACAGTCTGCTCCCCAGAGACCTCTGGCAGTTCTGTTATGTAAATAATATACAACAGAGGTCCAAGTATTGATCCTTGAGGCACTCCCCTAATAACATCAACCTTTCTTGATTTTTCTGCCCTTCCCTGAGTATCAGACTCCACCACCTGCTGAGTCCTATTACACAAATATGATGTAATTAAATCAAGAGCTTTACCCCTGATTCCGCACATTTCCAGCTTATCAACAAGTTTCTTATGGTCTACACTATCAAAGGCTTTAGAAAGGTCCAAGCACATGGCCAACGTTGGCTGTTTACTATTCAAGGAGTCTAATATATTGATGAGAGCTTGATATATCGCTCTTACCTAGGACTTGTCCTTTCTAAATCCATTCTGCCTATCTAAGAAAATCATATGCCTTTCAAAAAATGATAGAAATCTATCGTAAATAAGTGTTTCAAAAATTTTACTTATGTTAGGCAACAGGGATATTGGCCTGTAATTATCTTCTTGATCCCTTTTACCTTTTTTGTACACTGCTTTAATAAGTGCATTCTTTAATTTGTTAGGAAAAGTACCCGTTAAAAAAAAAACAAGTTTAGGATACAGGTTAGTGGTTGTATGATCAAATCTGCTACCTCTTTAATCACTGATATAGGAATTTCATCGTCGCCTGTAGCCTTTTTATTTTTCAGTTGCCTTATAATTTTTAAAGTTTCTTCTGGATTAACCGGTGACAAGTAAATGGACTGGACCACTTCGGCTGCAAAATTAAAACGAAGTAACTGACATTTTTTCCAAAACTGAGTTATATGCACAGGAGAACTTGCTGTGTTTTTCCGCACATTTTGATATCAGAATCAGAAAGTTACTTGGCAACTATACTAATAACAAAAGAACAAAACATTCTCCAGTGGCGTAACGTTTAAGAAAAATTCGAGAAAAAAAAGAAAAATTAAAAGTTGATGCACTTAACTCAAATTTCATATTTAGATTACTTTTTTAATTTGGAAGAACTTTTCCTTATAAGTTTTTGCTGTATCTTTATAAATTAACGTACTTTACTCTTGACGCGATTTCGGAAAAATGACATTTGCACCCGCACTAAAAGCAGTACGAAAAGTTTGAAATACTCATTTACTGTTTTAGGGCAAGCACCAACTTTTATCAAGAATAAAATTTTCTGAGAAACCAATAATAAAAAAGTTTCCCATATGTTGCATACTTTTTTGGATACACTGTATATACAATTGATGGTGTTTATCCTGCGACTTGCTTTTCTCACGATAATCCACTCAGTAGGCTTTCGTTTTCCTCCTTACAAGATCAGCGAGCGGTACTTGATTTTGAAGTTAACGTTCTTCATTTTAAAACTGCTTAGATATTCGAAATCAAATAGATTTTTTCCTACCTCGTATGTCTGGCCACGCTGCTCGGACTAATATTGGCAAAATTTCACCTTTGTATCGATTACTGAATACGTACAACACACATCAAGATTGTTTCGATATATTTAATTGCAGGTTAGCCTAGATAAATCTAACTTGATTTAATTATTTATTGTTAAGTTTCTTGTTAACACGAGGTAGATCAGGATATATTAAAATGTAGTTTGACTGCGGTTATACCTTCCTTGTGATAAACGGTTATTTGTTTATATGTTATGTATGTACGTTCCCTTCATTATTTTGTTTATTTTGAACTATGGAATGGTGTATAATAATAAATAAATTAATTAATTTTTAACCAAATGAAACTTCAACAACCATTTTTCTTAAAATTATTCTATTTAATATAAAATACAAATCCATTGTAAATATTCATAACAATATTTGCCAAAAACATGAGTTATCAATGCCTTAATAAGTATAATATAAAAAAACCAGCAATTCCCCAGTTAATCAATCTGAGGATTGAGAAACTGCTGGTTTTTTTAGGTTTCTCAAAATAAGGTAATACGGACGAGTCAACATTTGGTACATTAGTTAAATATCTATTGGGTATATACCCATATCCTTCAGGTATATACCCATTACTACCAACTTCACGTGTATAGGCAGTATTATAATAATTATCAAATGTTGAAAAAGCGGAACAATTGTCGGTGGAATTTACTGATAAAATTGTGTTAAATTTACCGTTTGTACCTAGCACGTTCATTCTCCCTCGTTGATAACTATAAGGAACTACATTAGAAGCACGTTCTTTTTTGCTTGTCAACTGACTGTCTTTTACTTTAAAATTTTTGAGCTCTTTGTTATACTTTTGTAGATAGTTCAAAGCGTTTTTAAGAGGTATACGTTTTGCAAAATAAATATTTTCCATAAAGTCTTTCATTTCAGTTACAACTTGGTCTTGTAATAACTTATTTTCTTCACTGACAGTGGCTCTCGATTCTGATTGAATAAATGCATCCTTATGTCTTCTTGCAATGGACAAACTAGGTTCTGGGCCTAAAAAGAGAAGATCCCCATTAACGACATAATACTAAATAATATCAGTATAAGTTGATATACAGGCATAGTAAAAATATTACTACATACTACAGCCAAAGTATATGTAAACTAGTAGCTCCCCTCCCCCAAATATTTTCTGCCAGCCGCCGAAAATCCGCAGATTGTTGGCAGCATGTGGAGCGTTTTAGTTTAATCAGTCGTTCGTATGTAGGCAGAGTGTTCAGAACAGAGTCGGACTTGTGAAAATCCTTAATTTTATTTCTATTTTAATATTTTATTCGGACTTCGGTGGAAATATATACGAACCAATGAAAAATACAAAGGTAAATAGGAAAAATCTATAGTCGGATTAGTGAATAAATATGTTAATAAAATTAGGTCAAGGAGGCGACAAGACCGGAAAAATCGTCTAGGTGTCAGATTTTTTTTTTATAAGTACATATTATATAACGATCATGGAATGCTTTGTAAATATTAAATATATTTTGGCCCTGTGAAACTAACCCAAAGTTTAATCCACGACTAACCCAAACTAACCAAATCTACTAAAATGGATTATAACGTATCAGAACCGCTTCAAATGACTAAAATAAGTTGAGAATAAGTGAAGCTAACCGAAAGTTAAATCGACGACTAACCTAAACTAACCAAATCAATCAAAATTGATTATAACGTATCGGAACCGGTTCGAATAACTAAAATAAGTTGAGACTAAGTGAAACTAACCCAAAGTTTATTCGACGACAAACTCAAACTAACCAAATCTATTAAAATTGATTATAACTTATCGGAACCAGTTCAAATAACTAAAATAAGTTGAGACTAAGTGAAACCAGCCGAAAGTTGTTTGGACGACTAACCCAAACTAACCCAAAGTTGATCCGACGACTAACCCAAACTAACTAAATTTATTAAAATTGAGTTGAGACTAAATGAAACTAGACGAAAGTTGTTTGGATGACTAACCCAAATTAACCAAATCCATTAAAATTGATTATAACGTATCAGAACCGACTCAAATGATTAAAAAAAGCTGAGACAAAGTGAAACTAATCAAAAGTTGAATCGACGATTAACCCCAACTAACCAAATCTATTGAAATTGATTATAACGTATCGGAACCGCTTTAAATGACTAAAATAAGTTGAGAATAAGTGAAAGTGAGCGAAAGTTGAATCGATGACTAACCCAAACTAACCACATCTATTAGAATTGATAATGACGTCGGTATTGTAACCGTTTCAAATGGCTCAAATAAGTTGAGAATAAGTGAAACTAACCGAAAGTTAATTGAACACTAACCCAAACTAACCATATCTATTAAAATTGATTATAACGTATCGGAACTGCTTCAAATGGCTAAACTAAGTTGAGAATAAGTGAAGCTAACCGAAAGTTGATTGGACTACTAACCCAAACTAATCAACTCTATTAAAATTGAATATAACGTAACGGAATCGGTTCAAATGATTAAAATAAGTTGAGACTATGTGAAACTAACCGAAAGTTCAATCGACGACTAACCCAAACTAACCAAATGTAATAAAATCATTATAACGTATCGGAACCGCTTTATATGACTAGCATAAGTTGAGAATAACTGACACCAACCGACAGTTGAATCGACGACTAACCCAAACTATCCAAATCTATTAAAATTGAATATAATGTATCGAAATCGATTCACATGACTAAAATAAATTGAAACTAAATGAAACTAACCGAACGTTGATTGGACGACTAACCCAAACTAACCAAATCTATTAAAATTGATTATAACGTCTCGGAACCGGTTCAAATGAATAAAATAAGTTAAGACTAAGTGAAACTAACCGAGAGTTGAATCGACGACTAATCCAATGTAATCAAATCTATTAAAATTGATTATAACGTATCGGAACAGATTCAAATGACTAAAATAAGTTGAAACTAAGTGAAGCTAGTCGAAAGATGTTTGTAGTCGCCCCAAAACTAACCGAAACTAACCAAATCTATTATAACGTATCGGAACCGCTTTAAATGACTAAAATTAGTTGAGAATAAGTGAAACTAACCAAAAGATGAATCAACAACTAACCCAAACGAACCAAACCTATTAAAATAGATTATAACGTATCGGAATTGGTTTAAATGGTTAAAATAAATTGAAACTAAGTGAAGCTAGTCGAAAGTTGATTGTAGTCGTCCCCAAACTAACCCAAACTAACCAAATTTATTGAAATTGATTATAACGTATGGGAACCGGTTCAAATGACTAAAATAAATTGAAACTATGTGAAGCTAATCGAAAGTTGATTGGACGACTAGCCCAAACTAACCGAATCTATTAGGATTTATTATAACGTATCGGAACCGCTTTAAATAACTAAAATAAGTTGAGAATAAGTGAAACTAACCGAAAGATGAATCAACAACTAACCCAAGCTAACCAAACCTATTAAAATTGATTTTAACGTATCCGAACCGGTTCAAATGACTAAAATAAGTTGAAACTAAGTGAAGTTTAACGCAAGTTGATTGGTTGACTAATAAAAAGTAACCAAATCTATTAAAATTGTTTATAACGTATCCGAACCGGTTCAAATATCTAAAATAAGTTAAGGCTAAGAGAAACTAACCGAAAGTTGATTTGGTGTCTAACGCAACTAATAACATATATTAAAATTGATTATAACGTCTTAGAACCGGTTCAAATGACTGAGATGTGTTGAGACTAAGTGAAACTAACCGAAAGTTGAATCGACGATTAACCCGAACTATCGGTTAGTCGTTCAATCAACTTTCGGTTAGTTTCACTTAGTTTCAACCTATTTTAGTCATTAGAACCGGTTCAGATACTTTATAATCAATTTTAGTAGATTTGGTTACTTTGCTCTAGTCGTCGATTCAACTTTCGGATAGTTTCACATTTTCTCAACTTATTTCAATCATTTAAAGCGGTTCTAATAAGTTATAATCAATATTAATAGATTTGGTTAGTTTGGGTTAGTCGTCGATCCAACTTTCGGTTAGTTTCACTTATTCTTAAGTTATTTTAGTCATTTAATGCGGTTCCTATACATTATAATCAATTTTAATAGGTTTGGTTAGTTTAGGTTAGTGTAAAGACTCAATCTGGGGGTGCCATATCGTGTTCACTTAAGTTTATAGTTTGAGTTAGGTTCTTTCATCCGAGGCCTCAATAATAGTCTGAGCTTACTTAACTCTATGTGTATTGATTGTATAATGGTTGATATTACAATAATGGTATCAATGAACTTAATTAAACCCAGTCGCTAATCAGGTCAGCGTGTTTTGCTATCCGTGCAACAGTGTGCAGTTTATAAAATGTATTATGATAATATTTAATAATGACAATATTCTGTAGATATACAGGGTATATACTTATACCATTACACCTCCCCCCTTTTTCGAGAAAAAATTTCTCTAGACCTGAAATTTTTGTTCCTTTCTGTGATATGTAAGCAATGAAATATTTCAAAGTACATTTGTGAATATGTAACTCTATATAGCAGCAATTTACTTTATCTTGTAACTTTTAACACGTCAACCTGTTCTTATGACTATACAATACTTATACTATAAGGTATGGAAATAGAAGGAAGAGTTTGTTAGTAAAAAGATTAAGAAAGAATTCATAGTATGATCATAGAATAAAAGATATGGAAATATGAGAAGTGGAGCTCCGTTTGTCTAAAATTTATCTTACATCTAGTACAATTAATAATAAGTAACATAACCAATATAACGTATATAATAATATAATATAAAATGATATAGCATAATTTTCTATTCTATAATAACTATCAAGTCTATCAATGCATAGGTATCCATCGTTCTTTGCATAAATAGGAATTGCATATAATTATGCATTAAAGGCATTTTGAATCACTTACTAGTATTAATTATGATTAAAAGAAAAAAAATCCATGGTAATAAAATCCATTTAGCTTTAATAATAGCAGTCCTTTGATGTGTTTTTATTTTTCAGTAGTTGCCTAATAATGTGCCTTATTAAGAAATAAAATATTATCTATATTTTTCTTGTATTATTTAATAAAGTTATCAACCATTCCATAAAATGAACTATACGTAAGGTATTTAAGCAGTTTTGTCTTATATACTTAAACATTTAATTAGTTGTATTTTATGTAGCATACTTAGGGATGTTTTGTTTGGTTGCACTTTTCTATTCTGGTTAAATTTTAAAAAATAAATTATTTTATAACCTTTTATTTTCTATCGCCGTCTAATTATGGTCGTTTAATTATCATGTAAAAAAAATATATATAATGATTCAGGTCGTATACTTTCTTAGTTTGAAAGAACTTATTTAAACCTATGTTCTCTCTTTTTCTTATATTTATTTATTGTCATATATTTGTTTATTTATACTCCGCTACACTCGCTTAAACCTCATTTTATTATTACCTTATACCTTTTTCTTCACGAATTACCGCCTTTGGCGTACGTCATATCTGTATTTTATTGCCAAACTCTGATCACCGGCCTTTTTAGCCTAGACTGGTATTTCTCTAAAGAATATACTGCCATTAGCGAACATTGTTTGCAATTCTCATATAATAGACTCCTCCAGATGTATTGTGGACCGGTCCTTTTGGAGTCTTTTATTTATACACGTGTTTATCATTTATATTACTTTCATATTTTATCCTTATTACTCCCAGATCTTTCGACGATGTACCTAAGTCTTACGCCGATCAAGATTTCTGGTTAGTGATCACTTATAATATTTATTTATATTACTGAGGTATTTGCGGAGTTTGTCCTTCTTTCTATCTCTTCCTATTTCAATCAAATCTCTCAACATTTCGTCTCGCGCCAATGCCGATCGAAAATTTGACTTCAATATATTGTCACATTTAGGGTAAAATAATTAATAAATCGTGTTTCGAGCATTTTACTGTTACATCGTTAAACAAAAAGATTTAAAAATAAAACATGAAAATGCGAACTAAAAAAACAAAGGATCGAAATTGAGAACGTTTTAACAAAAAACTAGAAAGTTTAGAAAGCGAAATTAAAATAATAGATGTTAGGGGGAAATAATAAAATTTCCTTGCTTGTGAGGTTGTCTATGTAGAAAGCTTACTAACTTCTATTGATGACGTAACACCCAATTTTGTTATTGTTTGCGAACTTCCCCAATATTTGGTTGATCAAGCCAGACATTTGCGAAGCTCTTGCGTTCAAACTCGCTCTTGTTTTTAATTTGCTTGCGTTAGCAGATACTACTTTTTTTGCTACTTCCCTAGCTTTCTGGAAGCTCTTGTCTATATAGTGTGCCTACGTTCCATAAAGAGTTTATTTTCAATCCAAGCTTGTCTCGATAAGAATATACTTAATAAAAAAAATTAATTCTTAATTACTAGTTATTTAAATTTATAGTTCCGATGCTTATTTCTCTTTTCTTTTTCCGAAGTAATCGAATATATAAATATTAAGTTATTACATTGTTTCTTTTGGTTTTTTGATTTTATTGAACCTGGCCTGGTACAAATTTATACAACTAAACAATTAGAAAAAAAACTGAAATACACACAATCAGCCTTCGTTCCACTGAATAAGTGAAACTACTTGCAAGGTATGCTCGCCCTTTTCTGTGTACATACAGCACTAAATTATCTATTGCAAAGAACGGACTATATCAGCCGTATATTTTACGTATAAAATTATATTAGTGGTCGTATTACTAGCTCGAATTTGCTTTCCATTTGTCGTTTTGATCGATTTATTAATTAGCTAATAATTATCTCATTATTTTTCAATTTTTTCATTGTATGTCCTCGCAGATTTATAGATTATTAAGTTACGTTATTTGTGATGTTAAAATTTAATCTGCGAATCTAGATAGTACCCATTTTTCACTGCACTTTAGCGATCACTTATTTTAATGTGGTTAAAATTCAATGAGTTCGCGACTTTATTTAACATGATTTCGCTTATTTAGTAAGAATTACACTACTGCCTTTGTGGCATTATCCATTCCGATATGGTACTGTATCGCGGTACGGTTACTTGCTTGCGTGTTTATGGAAATCTACCCTCAGGTAGTCCGCCCTCAGCTGCGCGACTATGTAAGTTTCTCATTTATTATTTGGTATTCGTTATTCATAAATATCTACTATTTAATTTGTATTTCTTCATTTTCCGAGTAATTTTCTATCTAAGATATATATTCAGTTAATTGGATGTAATGTTTACCATATTAGAATATACAATTGATATTTAAAGATAAATTTACAATTTCACAAGTAGTGTTTGAGTATTGAGGAATCAAACTTAATCAAAGGATCTCGAATATCATCTCGTTTTACTTTATTGCGTTTAATTTCATCATAATAATAACTAACAGGCATGCCCGAATAAGATATACCGCTATTTGTTTAAATTTTGTTTGTCCCATTGTAAAATTGATGAAATTGATCATGATAAACTGACTAAGATCATTTCAAATGAGCGTCAGCGAACTTAACTCAACTTAAATATTTCTTATTATAAATTTATTTTTTACTCAAAGAGCATCCCAATGGGTTTGAGTGAACCAGTTATTTTGTACGTAATCGCTATCTAAACGAATCCCATAAGAGAATAAATATCCAAATTGAATCATAAAAGTTTTATCGTATCAGCTTCAAACAACTGTCAAAATAAAGAAATGAATTTCTGGACGTTAATGAATGACTGACTTCGTCATTTTAATGATACTCTTTTTAATATTTTAAAAATTATGAGATACCTTTGACCTCTTACTACTGAAAAAAAAGAAAATTTCTTATTTTATTTTATTATTATTTATTTGAATGCGTATGTGATTAAGTTAATAATCAATTATTGGTAGGTCTTTTCAAAAATTTTGCGTTTAACAATTCGCCACTGATGTTGAAATTAGCATTATTTCTTGCCATATCTGTATACCCTTTTTCACATTAACCCTACATTGTTATAAGCTACGGCTTATTTCACCTATAAAATATGTCTTAGTAATAAGCAATTTCCATGTAATAACTGCGTACAGATATATAACGTGTACGGCGAAATTTAATGCAATAAATTACATTATTTAAACCATATTGCGTAAATTACAACCATTTCTTTCAAATTCAAAATCTTTAACTAATCTTAAATAATATTTATATATTATAATGATGTGATAAAGCATAGCAGTTATTTTATTCATATTGAAAATAATTATATTCCATCTTAATCGATAATTAAATATATAATATGCAGCTAGCATTTAATTCACTCGATTCCGATTTCAGGAGTTTTGCTATTTGCTACGCGCCGCGTCATTATTAACATTATTTATTATTTTTATGTATATGCTGGCATATACGAAATTTGCAATTTTGTAATTTTGCGATATTAATAACTACGAGTTGATGACCTATGTTCATAGAATAATTGCGAAATTCCGATTACTTCAATACTATATGAATACTCGTTATTTAAGAGAATTTATCTACGTTTTATTTTATTATTTACTTTACAACTTATGGTAATTTATATGCTGCGATGTGTAAAATATTCTACATCAATATGATTTGAAAATGTACAAAATTGTGAGATTTATCATACTTAAATAATTTTTGCTACTGTTTAGTTGTTGAAATACCTTGTATATTTTAGTATACTTCTCAATTACGTAGCTTGTTTTATTGGCACTTATTTATACTTCCCATGACGGAAAGCTAATCGAAAAAAAATATTTTGCGATTAACTACTTATATATATTTGATTTTTAACCGACACAATGCAGTTTTGCGCTTTTTAGACTTTTAATTAAACTATAATTTGTGCATGTTTGTGCATCTACTTAAATACGATTGGTCTACTGATTTCCAGAAATTTTTGATCTTTTCAGAATTAATCGGCTAGGCACTGTCCCAGCGATTCGATTTGATAAATCAATACTTTTACTGCAAATATTTGACTGAGTATTAAGTCTGAATAAATTAAATGGTTATATATTATATATTTCAAATAGAACGATGGTACCTATACGTATGCATTAAATATGATAATGAAAATATAATACTTAAAAAGTTACCCTAATATATCCTTATATACAGGAAAATATATAACTAACTTAGCACCTTTTAACATTAAATTTTATAGCCTATAAGTACCTGTGTACATTTCTACTTCACTTATGTTTTTTTTTCCGCATTCACATTATTGTTTTCCAATGTTCAATTGTCCATGCATAACCTCCATTTTTATTTTCACATCTTGTATTCACCAAAAACCTAAAAGAGAATTGTCTTCTTTTTTTCTTCTTCTCTTAGCCATCTTGCTAATTCATAAGGCCTCTGTGGATTATTTGCCTACCAGGCATACTTTATTTTGACCACGTATGAGGGAGTGGCAGGGTCGCCATGTAAGGACTCAATCTGGGGGTGCCATATCGTGTTCACTTAAGTTTATAGTTTGAGTTAGGTTCTTTCATCCGAGGCCTCAATAATAGTCTGAGCTTACTTAACTCTATGTGTATTGATTGTATAATGGTTGATATTACAATAATGGTATCAATGAACTTAATTAAACCCAGTCGCTAATCAGGTCAGCGTGTTTTGCTATCCGTGCAACAGTGTGCAGTTTATAAAATGTATTATGATAATATTTAATAATGACAATATTCTGTAGATATACAGGGTATATACTTATACCATTACATTAGTCCTCGAATCAACTTTCGGTTTGTTTCACTTAGTCGTAACTATTTCAATCAGTTGAACCGATTCCGATGCGTTATAATCAATTTTAATAGATTTGGTTAGTTTGGGTTAGTTGTTGATTCAACTTTCGTTTAGTTTCACTTATTCCCAACTTATTTTAGTCATTTAATGCGGTTCCGATACGTTATAAATAATTTTAATATATTTTTTTAGTTTAAGTTAGTTTTTGAATAAACTTTCGGTTAGTTTCACTTAGTCTTAAATTCTTTTAGTCATCCGATACGTTATAATCAATTTTGATAGATTTGGTTAGTTTGGGTTAGTAGTTCAATCAACTCTCGGTTAGCTACACTTATTCTCAACTTATTTTAGTCATTTCAAGCTTTTCAGAATAAATTAAAATCAATTTTAACAGATTTGGTTAGTTTGGGTTATTCGTCAACAACTTTCGGTTAGTTTCATTTAGTCTCAACTTATTTTAATTATTTGAATCTGTTCCGATACGTTATAATCAATTTTAATAGATTTGGTTAGTTTGGGTTAGTCCTCCAATCAACTTTCGGTTAGTTTCAGTTAGTATCAACTTATTTTAGTAATTTGAACCCGTTACGATACGTTATAATCAATTTTAATAGATTTTGTTAGTTTTGGTTAATCGTCGAATCAAGTTTTGGTTAGTTTCACTTAGTCTCAGTTTATTGTAGTCATTTGAACCGGTGCCGGTGCCGATACGGTACAATCAATTTTGATAGATTTGGTTAGTTTTGGTTAGTCGTCCAATCAACGATACAAAAATGCCGTAACGCGAGACGAAAACATAAACCATGTCATAACGTGGCCTTGAAAAATCACTTTCATGAAACCAAAGAAGTGTAGTAAAAATGAGATTCCGAAGTATTATATTATTATATATTTTTAAATAAATTTTAGGTAATTCCACTATTATTGATATCTTTGAAACGGTCAAAGCTGCAAACTTGATTAAATTGGAAAGTTGCCATTATTGACGCCTTTTCAAGATCGATTTGCAGTGTTGTTAAATTCTTGTTAGATTCTGAGATAGCAACAGTGGTATCACCTAAAAATGACAAACGTATAGCAAATTTTTTTTCAATTTCCTTCTATGAAAATATTTTTACAACTTTGCTCAGTTTCACTTGATTTTTCACCCGGCCGGCATTCAGTAGGTCTTTCGGAACGAGTCCATACGATCTCCTGAATACATCTCTGACTAGAGAAAGCCACGCGAATCAATCGGTCACTTACGCAGCGCACCGGTCATCTCCAGTTGTCACTTGATGTAAAAGAATGTGGCTGAATTACATCAAAGGATTTACCGCTGAGTGAACTTACTAGTTTACATATACTTTGCTACAGCAAAAAAAATGTGGGAATATAGTTTTTAGTTGCAAAACGTAACTGTATCACAATACTAAATTTACTTTAAACAATGGGGCAAATAGACGTTTCTAATAACCTACTTTTAAACAAATTATAAAGGTTACTTGGTAAATATTTACTTTGCGCACTTTTCGAATTTTGCAAAAAATTTTATGTGACGTGTGGAAGACAGTATTAGAAGTGTTTTGTGACACGTTACATATTGCGCAAAACACTTTTCACGCCAAAAATTGAAATATTAAAATCACATATGAGGCCGTTTAGTAAGACGTTTAAACGCGAAAACTCTCCCAATTTGACGTTAATGATGAAAATTTACTTGCAATGTTGTCATAATTGAAAATCATTCTTGATTTTCAAGTAGGTAAATGTCCCAGGTCAGGTGCATGGAAAATCAAGTATTGAAATTACTACGCGCGCTTTGCTTTCGCTAACGGAAACTAAGCAAAGCCAACCCAGACTAACCAAAACTAACCCAGACTAACTCTAATTAACCAAAGTACGCGCGCTTGTCTTCATTACCCAAACGAAGCAAAACCAACCGATACATACCCAAACTAACCGAGACTAACCCTAATTAAGCAAGGTAAAGTGACAAGCGCGTTACGCGCGCTTGTCCCTTTACTAACTAAGCAAAGCCAACCCAGACTAACCAAAACTAACCCTAATTAACCAAAGTACGCGCGCTTGTCTCCATTACCCAAACGAAGCAAAACCAACCTAAACTAACCAAAACTAACCGAAACTAACCGAAACTAACCGAAACTAACCCTAATTAAGCAAAGTAAAGAGACAAGCGCGTTACGCGCGCTTGTCTCTTCACTAATCCAAACTAAGCAAAACCAGCCCAAACTAACCAAAGTAGAAGAAATACGCGCGCTTGTCTTCATTACCCAAACGATGCAAAACCAACCGAAACTAACTCAAGCTAACCCTAATTAAGCAAAGTAAAGAGACAAGCGCGTTACGCGCGCGTGTCTCTTCACTAACACAAACTAAGCAAAACCAGCCCAAACTAACCAAAACTAACCAAAGTAGAAGACATACACGCGCTTGTCTTCATTACCCAAACGATGCAAAACCAACCCAACCAACCGAAACTAACCCAGATTAACCCTAATTAAGCAAAGTAAGGAGACAAGCTTAGCAAAATCAACCCAAACTAACCAAAACTAACCCTAATTAAGGAAAGTAAAGAGACAACCGCGTTACGCGCGCTTGTCTCTTCTCTAACCCAAACTAAGCAAAAATAATCGAAAGTAACTTTAATTAACCAAACAAGTGCATTGAGGCGAGCGCGCTATGCGCTTGACCAACCGCAACACAAAACCATAATTCACCCAAACTAACAAAACAAGCACACTACGCGTGGTACTCTCTTAACTAATCCAAATGAACCAAACAAGGGCGCATTTGTCTCTCCCTCTTTCTCTTTCTTTTGGTCGTTAAATAACGAGCGTCTTACATAACTCAAACTAAAGAATTATTATTATTATTTATTATTTTAATAAATACAAAGTACTTCTGAATCACCATATATCTATAAGTGTTGGCTGGCTGTATCCAACAAGATACCGTATTGTAGAACCAAACAGAAATTATACTTGGCAACACCTATGCGTAGAATGACAGCTGGTTGAGCCGTGCTAAGCTAACTTAGATATATAATCATAATTTAAGAAATCAAAATGCTGAAAGCTGAAATATGAAATAGTGTCATGTTGACATTTGCGCTAGAAATGTTATCATTTTAAAATGCAAAAGAAAGCAGTTATATTTGCGGTTTAATAGGCGCTATTACGCCTACCCGAAGTCTTTGCTTTTTGCTTGCACTTTGCGTGACTTTGCAGATCCGTTTGGACAATTGGACCGTTGCGTTGGTGGTGTGCGTGAAGAAAAGTGAAATAATGTAATGAGTGTGCGAGAGCGAGATAGTGTATGTTTGGAACATGTCGGATAGTTTAACACAACTGCAGTTTGTTAACTTTGTTATTTTTTTGTGATACGTAGAAACATGTGCGCAACATTTAATAAGTGGAAGATGATAAGAAAAGTAACGTAGAATATGTCAGTATTTTTCTTTTTGTGGTAGCCAATAAGTGCGCAAAGTAAATATTGACCGGTTACTTCACACTACGTTAATTTTTTATCAGGCAAAAATATATGGTAAAGAAAACGTATGCCATTTTGGCAAAATAGAAATATTGTATATAAAACGGCCTATTCTAAATGCAATGTAAGTGAGCTCTACTGATCCATAGTAACTTGTATTTGGGATCTTATAAATAAGAGGGTTGCCCATTCTAGCGTTGGTTTGTTGATCGACACACACACAGTTCATTAGCATCTGTAGGTTTATTACTGCTATACAGCTGACTCTTGAGCATGAATCTCCTAGTAGATATTGCCATCATAGTGTCAGTAGTCGATTTAACGGCTAAAATGCCCTTTTTAACGATGATTTGATTCAAGAAATGTTCGTTTGTCTAAAATATTTCAATTACAACAGAGGGGTTCGCATTCTTAACACATTACGGTAAAAAGTCTATAAACATATAGTAAGTATACTGGTCTACTATAGTATTGTATTTTAAAGGACTAGAATTTTTCAACTAGGTATCTCAAAAGTAGCAATTAACTTTAGAGTTTTAATCGCTTAGCTACCAGAATGTGATTAAATGTACCCTGTAGTGACATTAAAATATTTATGGATATTAATGTTTTTTTCCTAGTTTTAATTACTCTCTGCCTTAAATGTTTCACTTTAGATTTAAACTTACTGAACACCATTGACACCAACCGGTACCTTAGACATAACATCATTATAAAGGGAATTGAAAGACCTTTAAAATGATGTAACATTTGACCCCCTTTCCATTTAAGATTTTAGGGGTGGTGCTCCGCCTAGGGGGATGCACGTGTAAACGTGATTTTTTCCAATTTCGTGTCCCCCACGAAAACAAAATCGACGGGTCTGCGCGTTTTTCAAAAAAAAAAACTGAGCTGCCAGTAAATGCCTCTGTTTCGTTTTTGATGCGCCACCCTGTATTCAGGACATGTAGCCGGGGTAAAATAAGAATCCTGGACGAAAACTGGACCCCGTGCCCCCCGTTCGGCCAGGAGAGAGGCTAACTAGACTAGACTAACCCAAACTAACCAAATATTTATTGTAATGTATCGGAACCGCATTAAATGACTAAAATAAGTTGAGAATCAGTGAAACTAACTGAAAGTTGAATCGACGACAAACCCAAACCAAAGTTTACAGAATTAAAAATATAAGTTGATTCACTCCGCGCCATCGTCAAATTCCACTCCGCCCCTCCCCGCCTGCCCGGTAGACTGGTGCCAGTCTATAGTGGTGAGCTAGGTAATTTGAGTTTATTAACATTGGAAATATTTTGGTTTTCCTATTATGGGGTATCAAATCACGAAAAAATGCATGCTACATTTGGCACATCGCGTAATATATGTGAGAGATCGTGTTAGTCTGTTTCTGAGGATGGAATCGCTTCAAATGATAAAAATAAATTAATGCTAACTGAAACTAACCGAGAGTTGATTGAACGACTAACCTAAACTAAATAAAAGTAACCAAAAGCAAAAAAAGGGTTAAAATGAATTGGAACAAAATAAAAAAATGAAAGTAAGTTAAAACTAACCCAAAGTAACCGAAATTTGGCGAATAACCAAAACTAACCATAAAAATTAAAATTGGTTATAACCTATCGGATCCGGTTCAAATTACTAAAATAAATTGGAACTAACTTAAACTAACCGAAATAGTTTGAGGGCTGGCAGTAAAAACAACTACCTCATAAGTTACCAAAGGTTTGAAGTGACATGTCTGTACTCCTTTAGGTTGTAATTTTAAAACTGCGAAAACTTTCGCAGACGGTCGCATTCAAATCGCAGACGGGTTTAAACTTGAAAAGTTAAAGAAAAATATCTTGACTTTAATTGCAAACTTTAGCGTATAAAAAGTGACCTATTTGGATTAAAGATTTGCGATTTTTTTTTTTTAATTAAAGAATTAAATTTTTAAAATAAGCGTTTAAAATATCAAAAAACGCCGTCAACTTCCTCACAAGTTACCTTAATTTTGATCGTACGACGTACGACGTTTCGTTTTTTTTTAATTGGCTAAACGTAATTTTTCTATTTTCCCAATTTTCTCCGTAGCGGAGAGATATATCTCAAATCGGTTTGGGCCAGTGTCTGCGTCGTCTGAGGGTCGATCGAAACGACACGTTTTTATAACATTTTTCATCAGTGTGAAGTTATCCATAAAACCTCAGCCATAAACGCGAGTCACAACGCTTTGGCCTACAATTTTAAGGCCGGCCGGAAAAAAATAGATAATTAATTGAAGCGAATGCTATAAAAAAAAACCTGTGAAAACTTAAGGAAATGTCATAAAACTATACTAGTGGTAGCAGAATGTAGTCCCATCCCGCCAGAGCAGAAAAACAAACCATACCATTCTTAGCACCCTTATAGATTTAAATAAGCCTAGCAACACTATTGATGGATGTGCGTTAACAGATATCGGTAGAAATATCAGGGACAATAACGGACGCACACTAGAAGTTGCAGAATGCATTTCCATCCCGTCAGAGTGTCTCAAAAAAATTAAAATTCAGAAAAACAAGGAATAAATTCTCCGCGCCCTTAGAATCAAATTAGTTTACTAACCTTCTTAATCGATGTGCGTCGACAAAAATTGGTACACATATCAGGGATAGTCATAGAAGTATACCAGAGATAGCAGAATGCATTTCCATCCCGTCAGAGTGTCTCAAAAAAATTAAATTCCAAAAACAAGAAATAAATTCTCGGCGCCCTTAGAATTAAATTAGTTTACTAACCTTATAAATCGATGTGTTGTAGGTGGATGATATTTTTCGTTTCGAATACTTTAGGAGGGGGTTTTTTGGGAATGCCGAATTTGATTTTGGCATCGAGAAGGTCGTAAGACATTTCTGTACAGAAATATTTCGAAAAAGTAGAAATTTTGAAGAAAAAAAATAACACCCTGCATATACTTTGGAAAATGTTATTTTATTGATGGTAAAATGTAAATGGCTTCCTTTAACCGTTTCCGAGTTAAAAACGAGCAATTAGAACATGTAGTTGGACTCAGTTGGAGGGTACGTTTTTAAGTTTTCTTACCCATAGCCTGATTTAGGCAAACCATCTTTCATGCGAGCGGAATATTAGCATTTTTATATTTATTAAAAAAGGACGTAACCGGCGGCGGCGTCTTCTGCAATACGTGGATACAGTCGGACTTGCCGCTGATGCAGTTCGACAGCTGAGCGGCAGAGGAAAAAAACCCCACAAAAACAGGTGGCGGCGAAGGCCGTCAGCAGCAGTAGTTTTGTTTTTAACTGTTTTGATAGGGGCTGAGTGAAATCAATTTTTTTTTATCGCATTCCTTTCGAAACTAATTACCCTTGCTGTTGCTATACGCCTGCATGGCAGGCGTTGGTATGCTGCGGCTACTATAACCGATTTAAAAAGTGCAATTTGTCAAATGAATATAAAATGCACACATTTTGCTTCCCATCGTTTTTCTTGGGAGCTTCGTGCTATGGCTATTTTAGAGTTTAACTCGATATATCTACCTAAAATCATTTTATAAATTATAAAATGCTAAAATGTAGAAATTAATTTGAGATAAATGTTTTATTCTATACACATCAGCGTTTGGTAGGTCGATGCGTTAATTTCAATTTTATACTCAGATTAAATTTAATATAAAGCACTTTGCAATACATATGTATTGTTGATATAATTTTCTTAATGTTTTAAGGAACAATACAGCTTAAACTTGGTTTAAAATTTTTGAAATTTTAAGAGGTTTTGTTTTGTTTACAGAAAAACATTTTAATTTTAAGTTGAAGAAGTAGTCCATAATCTCGCAGTGGACAAGACTTTTATTTCACTTCTATTTTAATTTTATTTCGTTTTCTTACTTTCCAAATATAATCACAAGTGCAATGTATAATTAAATGTCTTCTATTTTTTTCCCTGTCGCATGTCCCAGCTCACGCTATATCTTTAGGTTAAGACAAGTCACATTCCCAATTTAACGTATCAACTTACCAAACATTTTCTATACAACAAAAAATCGAGCAAAAAATAATATGTCACAACTTTTGTTAGTAATGCTTTCCCTTTTCAGAAACATAATTTGTGTGAATATTTGCATCTACGACAGCTTTTTAATATTTTCACTTTCTTGCCAAGCAGATTGCACACAAAACTAAAAAAAAATATTTTGCAGTTTATCGGTGGCAATGTCGCATCTAATCGAAACCTCACTAAACTTTCGAGAAAAAAAACATAGTTGTACATATTTTATTATAAAGTTACATTTTTTGTCAGGCACACCTATTGATTCAATTAATAATTATTAAGGCACACATAGAAAAGAGTTTTCAAACTGAGGGAATTGACGTTATTCCAAGAGCATATTGACTTTCATATGTGGCAAAAGAATATTACTTTGTGTCAAGAGAAGTATTTCTTCACCTCAGCGGATTCAAATGAAAAAAAATATATTTCTGAACTTCACATGTTCTTATGGCGAGGAAAAGTATTTCAAAATAAATATTTATTTCTTCATAAGGAGAGGAATGATCTGAACTCCTCGCTGTTTTTAGATCAAGAGATCTTTTCTATATGTGGGGAATTGCGTAAATGTTTAGTAATTTTCTGCTACCTAAATTATTAGTGCAAAATAAATTATAGTTTAAAAAACTAAAAAAACACGCTTTGATCGAAACCGATCTAAAAAATTATAAAATAGAATAAAGTGATTCAAAAGTATGATGTTATTTTAAAAAGCGTGGGGTGCTTAAGTGCCATAAGTTTATCACAAAAATTAATTTATCGCTTTGATTGACCAACAGTTTATATGTCAAATTTGATTGATTACTTCAATTTACTAGCAGACTATATGAAGTTATCTTATTATTTCAACAAGAGTTTATCGGCAAAAGTCAATCCATCATTTCAGATGACCAATATTATATGTAGATACATTAGATTTAACTCCTCAAATGGCTTGCAGTTTATATGAATATTTTATTTAAGTATCGTTTCAATTGACTGGCTGTTTGTAAGAAGCACTAGATTTATTGTTACAATCGACTATCAGTTTATGAGAAGAATCAATTGTTCGTTTTGATTTACCAACAGTTTATATGCCAAATTTCATTGATTACTTCAGTTGACCAGCATATTATATGAAAGGTTAATTTATCGTTTCAATTGGGTAGCAGTTTATATGCAAAATTTCGTTTGAATTAACAAGAGTTTATTAGCAAAATTCAATCATTCCAGATGACCAATAATTTATAGGTAAATTAGATTTACCTTCTCAATCCACCTGCAGTTTATATGAAAATTTAATATAAGTATCGTTTCAATTGACTGGCGATTTGTAAGATACACTAGGTTTATCGTTTCAATTGAATATCAATTTATGAGAAAAATCAAGTGGTAATCTTGATTTAGCAACAGTTTTATGCCAAATTTCATTGATTACTTCAATTAACCAGAAGATTATATGAAAAGCTAATTTATCATTTCAATTGACCAGCAAATTATTTGCAAAATTTCCTTTTAATTAACAAGAGTTTATCAGCAAAATTAAATTAATCATTCCAGATGACCAATAATGTATACGTAAATTAGATTTATATTAAAATTTTTGCAACTGACTGGCGGTTTATAAGAAACACTAGATTTATCGTTTTATTATAAAATAATATCAAAACTACAATGGCAAACGAATTCCGGACAAAGCAGTCAAGGTCAACTTGTTTCCTAACAAGTCGCCGCCGGCGCTTGAAAAATAGCATCCCTCTGTTAGTGTTTGAAAGTACTACGGTCATCCAGAGCCCTCTGCTGATATTCATGTTAACTTTGTTAATATCGATTATTTATTTGCATTTTTCAGGATAATTTAGTTTCCGTAGCGCTTCGTAGGTGGAGACGTTCCTGGGGCTATTTTAAGCGACGGGGAAATTTTAGCATTGCGATTATCTTAATAGTCTTTTATTATAAAATGCTATTATGTTTAGATTTCGGTATAGCTTGTTTTTTACTTATTTTTTTTTTCTTAAGGAGCTCTACACCCGAGGATGTTTTAATGAAAAAATTATATTACGCGTACCTTATTATATTGATAGCAACCAATTTAGGCCTGTCTCTTCTTAGAATGTGACCGTCTGCCGAAATTTTCTGTATACGTCTTAGTTACTTACACAACAATAATAATATTCTGTCAAAAAAATTGAAGGGAACTTGTGAGGAAGTTGACGGCGTTTTTTGATATTTTAAACGCTTATTTTAAAAATTTAATTGTTTAATTAAAAAAAAATCGCAAATCTTAAATCCAAATAGGTCACTTTTTATAATCTAAAGTTTGCAATTTAAGTTAAGATATTTTTCTTTGTGTTTTCAACTTTAAACCCGTCTGCGATTTGAATGCGACCGTCTGCCAAAGCTTTCTCTTTTAACTTTGATTAGTAATATATTTAGTAATATTTTGACACAAAAATAACGGCGGTAACCCTTGAGGAAGTTCATGGCGTTTTTTTGACATAATTGACTTCGTCTGCTTCGAAATAGCGATCACTTCCAACGCCTTCGATTTCAATTTTGTTAAGATCTTAAGCCATTTTCATAAAACATTTATGCTGGTAATAATTGGGTAGTTATGAGCTATTTTAATTATTTTTTGTTTAAATTTTAAACTAATGAAGCGACCACTCACACCCGGCAGACGAACGGTTTTAAAATTTTTAAACAACTTAAAGAAGTATAGACATGTCAATTCAAACCTTTGGTAACTTATGAGGTAGTTGTTTTTACCGCCAACTCTCAAACTAAAAGTTGATTTAACGACTAACCGAAAGTAACCAAAAGCTCCAAAAAAAGGCTAAACGTATCGGAACAGATTAAAAATATTAAAGTAAGTTAAAAGTAACCAAAACTAACCGAATTTTGGCGACTAACCAAAACTACCGAAAAATATTAAATTCGATTATAACGTATCGGCTCCGATTGAAATAACTAAAATTAAAACTAACTGAAATTAACTAAATATTAATTGAACGACTACCCACGACTACTAACCCAACCTATCCCAATCCAACCTAAACTAACCAAAAGCACCAAATAAAAATAACCCAAATTAACCGAATTTTGCCGACTAACCAATATTAACCAGAAACATTAAAATTGGTTATAACATCTCGGAAAGTTGATTGAATGACTAACCAAAACTAATCAAAAGTATCCAAAAGCACCAAAACGGACTAAAATGTATCGAAACAGATTACACAAATTAAAGTAAGTTAAAACTAGCCAAAACGAACCGAATTTTGGCGACAAACGAAAACTAACCAGAAACATTATATTTGAGTATAACGTATCGGAGCCGGTTCAGATGAATACTTTGGTTTCTTGACAGTGAGTTTCCAAGGGCGCATAACATAGTTTTAGTGAACGTCACGACACGGTTTATGCATAACTGATTACAAAGTATCGGAACTCGCTCAAATAAATAAAATAAATCGAGACTAAGTGAACATATCCGAAAGTTGATCGGACGACTAACCAAAACTAACCAAATCTATTAAAATTGATTAAAACGTATCGGAACCAGTTCAAATGACTAAAATAAGTTGAGACTAAGTAAAATTAACCGGAAGTTGATTAGACAACAAACCAAAACTAACCAAATTTATTAAACTTGATTATATCGTATCGATCGAAGGCAGCTAGCGATCTCCGCCGCAGGGTGGTTTCGTTGACGCGTCTGTATAGAGCGCGTTGCACTCGTTTCAGTTCATATTCGTACTTTATATTGAGAACGCCAATTAAATTTTTTCAAAGTAGAAAATAACGTTCATTCAATAACAATGTTATTTGCACGCTTTTGATAGAGGAAGAGGAAGATGAAGAGCAGATGTTAAGAGAAGTAATGTTGCAACAAAGAGGCAATGTACAGGGTGGCTCGAATTCGCGTCTATGTATGGGGAACTCGAAAACCGTAAGAGATACAGTGTCGGTCAAATTAAGGCAAAATTGCGTATTTAAGTGCCTAACAATATGCCGTTTAGAAAGTTTTAAAATTCCTAGTATTTACGGAGATATCCGGAAAAAACCGAAATTTGGAAAAATCGTTTTATTTTTTTCCTGGGCTTATTTAAAACCGGATTTCAAATCTAATTGCACTTTTGCATTGCCACTTTTTCCGCTATATCCAATGATGATATCCAGTTTGCAATCCGACGTTTCGTCTTCAAGGGATCATCATCAACTTTCTTTTTTTAAATACGAACTTTAATTTTTTTATCGTTTTTCAGATGGTATTGGCATTATTAATATGAGTATGTATTTTTATTTTTTTTTATTATTTTTTTACTTTTTTTTATTTTTAAAAATTTTTTATTATTTTTCTTTTATATATTTTGCTTTGGCGTGATTTTAAATAATTTCAAGTAGGTACCTTTGAAATTTTCATATTCTAAAAAATAATTTAATTTGTTTTTTGCATTAAGTGGAAAATTGGAGCTCGTATTAAAAATTAAAAATAGTAAAATTATTTTTTACGAGAATATGGCCATGAACTATTATTCAAACAAGTTGCTTAGCGCATTTTATTTATAAGCAAAATTCCAATAGGTGTTTTTACATCAAAATTCCTATAGTATCACGTAGTATAATGATAAATTATTGTTGATGTTCTCTATTAAATAAATTTTTTAATTGGTTAAAAGTTAGGAATATTTTATCTTTGCAGTAGGCAACTTGTTTGAGTAATAGTTCATGGCTATATTCTCGTAAGAAATAATTATACTATTTTTTATTTTTTATACGCTCCAATTTTCCACTTAATACAAAAAACAAAATAAAATATTTTTATAGAATATAAAAATCTCAAAAGTACCAACCTTAAATAATTTAAAATTACACCAAAGCAAAATATATAATTACAAAAATAATAATAAAAATTAAAAAAAATAATGAAAAAAAATAAAAACACATAGTCATATTAATAACGCCAATACCATCTGAAAAACAATAAAAAAAATTAAAGTTCGTATTTAAAAAAAGAAAGTTGATGATGATCCATTGAAGACGAAACGTCGGATTTCAAACTGGATACCATCATTAGATAGAGCGGAAAAAGTGGCAATGCAAAAGTGCAATTCAATTTGAAATCCGTTTTTAAATAAGCCCAGGAAAAATATAAAACCAATTTTAAAAATTTCGGTTTTTTCCGGATATCTCCGGAAATACTCGGAATTTTAAAACTTTCTAAACGGCATATTACTAGGCACCTAAATGCGCAATTTTGCCTTAATTTGACCGACACCGTATCTCTTACGGTTTTCGAGTTCCCCATGCATAGACACGAATTCGAGCCACCCTGTACATAATATCTTCAAATACACAAACTACTGAGGGGTATTTTAGTTTACTTATTGACAAACATTTAAAAGAAGATGAAAAGATATTTAGGGAATTTTTTCGTTAGAATCGTGAATTTGATTTTGTTTTGGCTGCTATACAACTTATACAAGTTGACTTAAAGAAGCCTGCACTATCCAATTACAGCAGCATTCATTTTCTTTTATTGTGTAGTTCTTATAATTTTCGTCTTCATATAGTTAAATAAAGCGGGATACTTTTGCACTTCCTCTAGTAAAACTTCGTCTTCAGTGGCCGAAAACCGAGTCATATTGCCCAGCGTTCGCGTCTCGACTGGTATCTCTAGCATCGGCCGCAGACGCGGACGCGCCAGCGAAACCGTACATATAGAAATTGCAGTACACCACTCCGGAGCTGCCGATCGCGGCGGTCAGCACGAGCTAGTTGGTGAAAATGCAACGATGAGACAAGAAATGATTATAATGAAAGCAGTAGTGGATGATATGAGAGATACACAGAAAACGGAGTTTGAAAGTGCAAAAGCTATGGGTGAGAATACCTGAATATTTCCAAAGAAGCAGGAAGATTATAGGAAGCTCACGCAATTACTATATAAAAAAGAGAAACCATATTACACTTACAACTTAGACGACAAAAAGAAAACTCATGCAGTCTTACATGGACTAGATATAGACATTGACATTGAAATAATTAGAATGGAATTAGACCTTCTGGGTTTTGATGACGCAGAGGTCACAATAATGTACTCAGTGAAAACTAAGGAACAGCTCCCAATGTATATGATGAAGACTCTAAACAAAGATATCCTAATGGTAAATAGGCTCATGGATATGGTGGTCAATATAGTTCCTAGGAGAAGAATATCGGCCCCAATGCAGTGCTATAGATGTCAGCGCTTCGGGCATGGGCAGAGATACTGCGCCATGCCCAAGCGCTGTGTGAAATGTGCGGGACCGCACGAAGGACGTGAATGTCTGTTAACAAAGCCGAAGGAAGGTGAACCAAATAAAGCGAAGTGTGCCAACTGCGGATGAACAGGGCACCCCGCCAGTTTCAGGGGGTGCCCCAAATATAAGAGAAGATATGTAGTTGAACAGGATAAACTACACAAAAAGAAACTGAAATATTAAGAAGTATGGGTAATTCAAGTACAAAAAAAGGAGATGACATGAACAAAGCTAGCAAGTTCATACAGGATTTAAAAACGCTAATCCTCAAATTCAACGGCGAATTTTAAGCTCAAAAATGGAAATGTAAATAAATGTACATAACAGTGTATATATAAATATTCCAGAATAGAATAAAGAACACGAGTTGTAGCAAAGACTACACAAGCAAGCATGGCGTCGGCCCTGAAGCCGCGGAAAGGTCCATAATGAGCAAAGGCTGCAGTTAAAAAGGCCTTGCCTGTAACTGCGAACGGGATAGGGCGGCAAGGACACAGCCCTTGCCGAACGGTGGAGGTTTAGTGGGTAATTCTCTGCGTACACTACCCCTCTTAAGCCTTAGAGGGGTGCCAATAAAACGGTTCCTCCACTTTACCAAAAAAAAAGCATTGAGGAGCAAGCTAATCCAGGACGGCCGCGATTGCAAAGAGTAAAAATCTAGCCGCTAGGGCGGTATTAGGTTTTCATTAGACATATTATATTCGCAGTGTATTTGGATTCATAACACAGCCTATTTTTAATAGGCGGTTTAATTTAATATGAATTTTCGCTTCAAAATCCACGACAAATTCGTCCGAAGTCACGTCCTAATAAAGTCGGGAAATTTCAGATTTTTATACAATTTTACTATTTAAATCGTTTTTAAATGGATTTTAGGCGATAAAAAAGCATATTTTATATTAAACGAACTTGCAAAAGTATTATTCAGATGCCCAGACGTTTAAAACAATATTGAGTCATGGCCCTCTTCTAAAATTTGCAAAATGTGGTTATTGACTTTCCCAAATCAAAGGATGCCGGCCCAAGATGACTATCTGGTAGTGAATAACCTGTGTCCATAGGAGCAAGCTAAGAAAAAGAGGAGATTTTGGGTTCATCCTATAAATCAAAAGAGGAAGCGATATAATGAATTTCATGATTGGTTTCCTGACTTAAAAAGATATGAAGAACATTTTTTTTTCAATATTTTCGAATGTCACAAAACAAATTTTATGAGCTCTTGGATATCAGTTTTTTCGTACCTACAGCACCAAGACACAACATTTCGAAGGGCAGTATCTCCTGAGGAAAGACTTGCAGTATATTTAAGGTAAGGTAATAGTAGAGATAAAAGTAGTTAGATTCACTTTTTTTATAGAGATATTACATTAGTCAGATAATATAATACAAAACTAATAAAGAAAATAATCATTCAGATTCACTTTCTTGATATAGAGATATTAGATTAGTCAAACTCACGGGATCCGAGTTTCGGCGTGTCTTTCTGTTGACTGCGCTGTTGTTCCCGGTCTCCCATTGCTGACGTAAATCAGCTGCTGGGATGAGGGCTGCGGAGTATATTTTGGTGTTGACTATGCTGCTGTTCGGAGTATTCTATAGTTGGCATAAAGTCACTGCCACAGTTGCGGTGATAGGAACCGTCTTCATAGAATTGACTATATTGCGGTAGGCTTGAGAGAGTGTATGAGATGCGGAGATCTGGTTGTTATCTAAGGAAGGGTATCCTGAAGAAAAGGTTCAGCAGCACAGACAGGTGTTTGTTTGCTTTTTTTTCCTAAGAGACGGTGTACTGCTCTTCGATGATTGTATAGATGCAGATGGGGACGGAAAAGGTTGCGCTGCTACCGAAGAACTTAATGTGTCTCTAGTTTGAGTTGCCAAGTCTTCAGTAAATGTCTCCTCTTCTTCGTCGTTATCACTTTCAAATGGGATATCAAGGTTTGTCAACTGTGACCGTTCTTCGAAACAAGGACGAACAAGCTGCGTTTGCTGTTCGCCCCTGTACGGCTTTATTTGTTTACTACTCGTTTGTCCAGTGACCATTTTCCATTTATTTAAGCTTCGCCTATAACCATCTCTTAGTCTAAACCATTCCTTTTTACAATCGTCGCCTGTAACAAAAACAATTGGTAACTTTGCAGGAAGGATATTTTAGATTTACCAATAAACGATTTTTTTTTAAGATTGACACTCTGTAACAGTCTGCCAGTTTGCCACTATAAAATATTTTAAATTACATTTTATATGCTGCATTTAGCAATGAAAGATGCTATATTTTGTCGTAAGAATTATTGAGTATTAACCTCTTCAGTTAATTGATTTTAAATTTATTGATTCGATTTGTTGTCAATAAGCTTAAGGTTGCTGCATTTATTAATGTAAATTAATTTTATTCTACATACGGTTAATAATATATATGCACTAGCTGTTATAACACTGTCGTGGCCTTAAGTAGCTATTTCGATCATCCCTTTCTCTTATGTTGCCCTCAGGCACTTTGTGACTATATTTATTTTAGTTGATAATCTGTGGCTCGCTTAGGTTTGATCAAACTACTAAAATAAGACATTATGTTATTAGTATAACTTTGCTTATTTATATTACATTAATTATGTTTGCGGGCCGTTCTGTATTTTTAGGAATTGGGTTAATAAAGCCTACTGTAAAGCCTCATTAGATCCGTCAAATTCATATTCTACTTTCGGTTTAAACATTTCATAATTTTTTGGGGGCCCTGATTTGCTTTAATTCAAATCACCAGCTTAGAACTTCTGATAACTTTTTGGGATCCCTGATTTGCTTGGGAATCTCATATTTATCTTTCCACGCGGCAGGCTGCAATTTTTGTAATATTCGGTTGGTAGTTCCGAGTAGTAGTAATGGGCTATCTTCCCATAATTGTTGCTTTCGATTTGGATTTTTAAAGGTTTATTATTTCGTTTAGGAATATTTCTTGAAAAATTTAATTTTAGCTCATTAATTGTGGCTTCCGCCGTCGTTTTACAACCATAATAAACGAGAACTAAGTCATTTATTATCTTAGAATTATTCCTCGTATCGAATCGTTAGCCATTTCTCAGCCCTACAATTTTTTCTTCCTGATTCGATTTTTTTCTCTAATTTCGTGGAAAGGAAATTGACTGAAACGGATGCATGGATCTTCTAGAAATACCCATCGGTGTTAGAGGCATTTTGCTTTAGTGCAGTCATAGGGGACTCGACTTTTTGTATTGTGTTAATACTATACCCTTCTAGGGGATCTGTGAGTGAGTTTTTAATCAGTGCTCGACACTACCAAGTTATTGGGATATTCGTACTACACTAGGTAAGCATTTTCTGGAATTTTTTTTTATTGCTTGAGAAACACATGGACGCCATAACGCTAATTGTTATTTTCCATTATTTCTAGAGACTTTCCGAGCTCATCTTACAAGACCGAGGCCGTTGATTCTCCAGCAACCATCCGACTCAAGAGAGGTAATAATTGCTAAAGTTTTTTTGTCTAATTTAATGATTTAATTGCCTTTGTCTGTGTTAACCTTTTTTACATTGACCACCATTTGCATTGCATTCCATGATATTTTACCTACTTCCTTTTATCATATCTGAATTTGTATATATATTCTTTTTACCCCAGCTACATCCCCTGAAAATTTCGGCCCTCTACCTAGACGAGAACATGCCAGTAGAAGGAGTGTGACGCGTGAGGTTACATATCCGAGCGTGACGACTCGGTCTCATTCGAAAGCCACAAAAAAAACGCAAAACGCGCCTAAGGAAGTTTTCACTTCATAAAATTTTATGTGTGCTTCAGACCACACGATAGACGTGGATACTTCAACAAGCGGATTAATTTCGATTCGAGCCTTCGTTGCAGAGATACGGCCGAAAACGGTTTTTGTCCCCAAAATCCCCCCTTAAATTAGAGCCCCGTTCCCCCGTATAGTCTAAGGTGGCCCCCCATAGGGCACACCTACCATAAAAATTTCGACCTCGTATCTCTTCCCGTTCTCTTGAAATTAATTATTTAAATTTTTCCTTCTACCCCCCCCCCCCCTCCCCTGGCCAAGCGGAGGGAGGTAGGGGGTCCCGTTTTCGTCCAGGATCTTCTTTTGATCCCGGCTACATCCCCAGATAATTTCGGCCTTCTACCTATATGGGAACATGCCAGTAGAAGGAGCGTGACGCGTGATGCGTGACGTTACATATCCGAGCGTGACGTCTCGGTCTCATTCAACCCCCACAAAAAAAAACGCAAGACGCGCCTACAGAAGTTTTCACTTCAAAAATAAATAGAAACCATAAATTTTAATGAAATTTATGGTTTCTAGAAATTTGGTCCTTAGTTATCTTCAATGACTTTGTTCCTACCTGTAACTTCCCAAGAATTACTTCCAAGTGCATAACCAGTTCTCAGTTGGATAGGTACTTTTAAAACGGCCTCTTCAGATTCTCTAGTGGAATTTGGGATAGGCTCAACTGTCCTATCAATTATCTGCCTGCCTTCTTCATCGTTTCCAGTGGAAGATAACTTGGTGTTACTATCTGCAACTAATGATTTAAAATAGCAATTTTAATTTAAAATTGTCGTTAAAATCTAGTGATGCCTACTGGTATACAACAAATATTAATAGATTTCCTAAAAATTGTGGTATATAGTATTAGAAAGGCGTATTATCGGCATTCAAAAATATATATTGCAGCACTAATAGTTTTAAAGGTGTGATACATGTTTTCGTTAAAATTGCAATAGAACCCTAGCCAAAGATGAATTCTTTTTGACGAATTCGAAATGTTTTAACATTAAAGTTGCACCAAAACAAAGTAATAAATCAGATTCTAACACGTTTTTAATCAAAGAACAGTATAGGTACATGGTCATTCCTCATATATTCACACCCCAATTAAAGCAGTTATTTGACGAGTAGGGAAAAAACTCTAGAGGCAAAAGATTTATGCTTTAGTCTATATTTTTAGAATTCGTTATCAGAAAAAACAATTGAACATCGAAAATGTAATATTTTTGCATAACTATCATTTTTTTAAATGAAACACCCTGTATATGGCTTCACGTCTGGAAAGAGCACATTTCTCTAATTCCAAAAATATATAGTTTGCCTATGTTTGGATAAGCCGTTTTTGAGATATTGGGCCCTAAAAACAGAAGAAATAGAAGAGTATAAGAAACGAATTTATTGATAAATAACTATTTACAATTGCTCAATATGACCTCCGTTTCTATTAATGCACTCTCTATAATCATCTTCTATTTTATTTATAGCATTAACGATAAACTGCTTATGATTTTCGTTTGTATCGTTAATGTAATGCAGAAGTCTTTCTCGCAATTCTTCAATATTTTCACTGCGATTTTTATAAATTTTTTTTCAAAAATCCCCACAAAAATGCATCAAGAGGTGTCAAATCTGGGCTGTTTGGAGGCCATCGAATGGGTCCATTACGACCAATCCATGTTACATACTTTTCATTTAAATAGTTCACTACAGGCAAAACATTGTGTGGTGGGGCTCCATCCTGATGCCAGATAAGTTCTCGGTATTGCCGTAGTGGTAAGTTTTCAAGTAAAGTTTCAACTTCATTTGTCAATATATTAAGATATTTTTCGCCAGTTAAGTTCCCATCACAAATAATTGGGCCAATAATTTGATTATTTAAGATACCGCACCACACATGTAATGATCTTCGGCCTTGAAATTGTATTTCTGTAAATGCGTGGGGGTTCTAAGTATTCCAAAACCAAACGTTTTTTCGGTTATAAACACCCGAAGTAGTGAAGGTGCTTTCGTCAGACCACAATATTTTCTTAAAAAACATGTTGTCTTCCTCTTTTCTTTGCAACATTTCCTGACAAAACATCATACGGCTATTTTTCTGAGCCTCTGTTAACTTCTGCACAGGCAATATTCTATATGGACGATAACCATACTTTTTTAATGTCGTAAGAATTTTTTTGCAGATCTTCCGAAATAATTTTTTGCCTCTTCTGCCGATCTATATGGGTTTCCTAAGAACAAATAACCTTATTACTGTAGTTCAGTCCACGCTCAAAAGTTAGCGTGGCGCCTTATGGTAATGCTTTTCTTATAGGGAATATCTGTGTATTATCGCCATACATTAGTAAAGGCTCAGACGCCTTTACAAATGTATGGAAGTATTAATGAACAAAATAAAAGCATACCTTTATAAAAACGGCAAAATTCACAGATAACGCTAAGAAATTATATATTTATTTCACTGCCTGCAGAAAAGAGGCTAAAATCAAGTAATATTTTAACTTGACAATGCCGTTCTCCATAACCGCAACGCTAACTTTTGAGAGTGGACTGATCTATAGACTCTTAATGAAATATACTATTATTACTATTAGCTACCTTGAAAATATAACAAAATGTTTAATTCTTCCACTTCGTCAACATTTACAGTTCGCTTCTTCCTTTTCAGATCCTTACGTTCCCTGAATCCCCTTTCAATGTTTACAAAAGTTTTTCGCGCTGGTACTGAACGTAGCGGAAATATTTGCCGATATTCTGCTCTCGCTGCTGATGCATTATTATTATTTTTATAAAATAAACGAAGAATATCAGAGACTTCTCCTCAACCGTGTAAGGCATTTTGACTTTGACAATATGAATAAATGAAAATATTGACAAGCAACAACGAATTCATTTGTTTTTAAAATCTAGACGACGGCGGCGCGGCAACGCGACAATGAATGATGATTTATGGCTACTATTAATTTAGTTAATAAATATTGTTTTTATAATTTTAGGGCCAAATATCTCAAAAACGGCTTATCCAAACATAGGAAAAGTATATATTTTTGGAATCAGCGAAATGTGCTCTTTCAACACTAGAATCCATATATAGGGTGTCTCATTTAAAAAAATGATAGTTATGCAAAAATATTACCTTCTCGATGTTCAATTGTTTTTCTGATAATAGATTCTAAAAATATAGATCGAAACATAAATCTTTTGCCTTTAAAATTTTTTACCTACTCGTCAAATAACTGCTATAAGTGGGGTGTGAACATATGAGGAATGACCCTGTACAACTACGTTGGGGTTTGAACTTTCGGCAACATGCACTAAAACAGAGTTTTATCCACGATACCAAAACAGAATTTTTGCACTCGACGCGCGCTTCGCTAACCAAATTAGCATCATCAGGAGATGATTAAAACTAAAATTTAAATCTACCTAACTCTCTTTTATACTACTGTTTGCTTAATCAAGCGGAACTGAATAGAACCTATCCTGGAATCCTATTACGCTCGATCAACCAATACAATGAACTATACGGGATAGGTCCTCTATCTCTATTTAAACTATTCTTACATTTAATAATTTCCATACTTTCATATGCGTCTAATAATCTCCTTTCAGTTATATTATGAATTAATTTTAAATTTTTAATTGCTATTCTATGATTTTTATCAAAAGCATGCTCGGCAACAGTTGACTTTTCTGTTCTACCATACTTTAAATGAGCTATATTGAAACGCCCCTGACCCGGGTACACCTTTTTGCACCCAAAAGCCAGCAACTTTATTGGACGTGATCGTAACAATAATAATAATAAATATTATTACTGTCGGCTAAGACCCTGTTTAATTGACGTTGTTTTGTAGTAGGTTCTAAAGTAGATGTTTGTGAAATGATTATCCTGAATAATTACAATTCTTTAAGTGACCAGTCAATACTGGCAATAAACACAAATGGCCATTCTTTATATTTCTATTTTTCTTTACTTGTACAGTTTAATGAAAACGTCGGATTAATTTATAGAAAATAACCTTTAATCTATAAAAAACTGGAATACAACATTAAATGAATTTACCTATTAAAGGAAACATGTACATAAGAAAGAACATATTATTTGCGAGAATTAAGTTACGATATTTCAATCAGGCCCCGAACCAAGAAGTAAACCGTGACCGCTTAATAAAAAAAATCCAAAGTATGTGCCCTTACACTGTGCTCGACGCTCGATACATTCACATTACACATACGGAAATATAATATAATATGCATACCACCTCGTATACATGCACATACTAAAGATAATTAGTAACAAGCTGAGAGCGTAGCTGATAAGATCTGACCAAGACGTATAATATATATAATTTTAGATACCCCCACGGAATTACGTCATAAGGTTCTTTTGGGGGGTTGTCCCGTAGGATCTTTTCTTGTCCCGCAGGCTCTTTTCGCGTCCCGTAGGACTATTGTATCCTTTGTTTAAGAATCTTAACACTATTAGCCCAACTTGTTATTCGGATATAAGAGAGTTTAATTTTACTTGAACATCTTTGGTCACAATCACCTCCCCATCCGAAATCTAACCAAAATCGCGCAATTTACGAGAATCTGATTACCCTAAAGCATGAGGTTTTGAAGGTACGACCGTGCCTTAAAATGATGTCTAAATATTAAATCGTAATGAATTTAAGTGAAACTAAAGGATTTACCTATTTGTAAGGAAGTCATCTCGACTCCCCTGCGAGTTGCGCCTATGGCTGAGGTTTTAGGATTTGTTCTTAATTTCATTTGGCTCAGGAAAATTACTGATAAGCTCAATATCTTTGCAAATTTATATAAGCGGTGTGAGAAACTTGACTCTAATTGGATATCAGAATATGTGAAAATTTGAATAAGAGTTTTGGCGAGTGGAATCGGACACCAGTCTCTAGCCAAAATTAGAGAAATTGAAAATAGGTGGAAATTTTAACCAGTCTCAAGCTTTTAACAAAGCGAGTGGATTTATTTTGCGCTTTTAACCGATCTCACGCTTTTTGCACAGCGAGTGGGTTTTTCTTACTCTTTTAACCAGTCTCAAGCTTTCGCGAGTGGATTTCTTTCTGACGAACTCGTTTTGCGGTGGCGTTTTTATAGGCAAGAGTCCCCATTTGATGTGTGAGTGTGACAAGAGGCTATTAAAATTCCGATCTCACACATTAGAAAAATGTATTAAAAAGAGACGTAAATAAGTGTGCCGCGTATCTCCAAGGCTTGACGCGACCCTCTCTTACCTGCGTCTCGGGATTTGCTTGCAAAAGTGCGTTTTTAAAGCTTTTTATAATACCGAGTGTATTCTAATTTCGCCGGTGAATGTAATTATTTTAGAACTTTTCTTTGTTAATTTGCATACCTAGGGTCGGTCTGTTTCACTGAACTATACGGGATAGGTCCTCTATCTCTATTTAAACTATTCTTACATTTAATAATTTCCATACTTTCATATGCGTCTAATAATCTCCTTTCAGTTATATTATGAATTAATTTTAAATTTTTAATTGTTATTCTATGATTTTTATCAAAAGCATGCTCGGCAACAGTTGACTTTTCTGTTCTACCATACTTTAAATGAGCTATATGTTCTTTGAACCTTGTTTGTATAGATCTTCTAGTTTGCCCAACATATTTTTGGATACAATCCATACATCCAATTTCATATAATCCACTTCTTTCTAATATTTAAATTTTGTCTTTTGGACCACCTAATAATTTTTTAATGACTGAGTCTGGTATACTAATTTTAAATCTACTTCCTTAAAACAAATTTGGAGTCCTCTAGTATACTGAGGATTATACGGTATCGAAACCTATTTTGTATTTTCATCCTGATTAACGAAATAAGTAGAATCACGAATGGTCTTTCTAAACAAATGCCTATTATTTAGTTTATTTATTAAGTTAGTATTGAAACCATTAACTTCCGCTATATTCCTAATTGTTTCCTTTTCATTATTAAATATTTCTCTGCTAAGAGGAAAGTAAACCATACGGTGTACTAAAAAATGTCATTTTATGTTGATCGCAGTGGAAGGAGTCATTAGGAATATATCGGTTAGTGGCAGTATTTTTTCTGTAAATATCAAATTCTAGTGTGTTATCGTTCCTAATCACTATAGTATCCAAAAATGGTAGTTGGCCATTGTTCTCGACTTCATAAGTAAATTTAATGGTGGGGAAACGGGGTTGGTTGGAAAATGTTCGAACTCCTGGCTGATTTCATTTTCAAATTTACTCATGAAAAGATTAGCTAAGAACGGCGATAAACAGTTGCCCATTGCCGTATATTGCGATATGTTCCTAATGACTCCTTCCACTGCGACAAACATAATATGCCCAGCTTTCATTCTTTGGTACACCGTATGGTTAACTTTCCTCTTAGCAGAGAAAGATTTAATAATGAAAAGGAAACAATTAGAAATATAGCGAAAGTTAATGGTTTTAATACTAACTTAATAAATAAACTAATTAATAGGCATTTGTTTAGAAAGACCATTCGTGATTCT
>MU191469.1:1660-12213 GCA_016904865.1 Pissodes strobi
CTCGTTCGGGCCGATTCGTGACCTTGTTTTGTAGTGAGCTGTAGATGTTACAAAGGAAATTTATTCCTATGTAATGTAAAAAATAAGATTTTGTTGTGTTAGAACTAAAAAATATAATTTAAATAGTATTTTTTGGCTTTTTGCCGAAGTTAGCATCGTATATTCTAAGCGAGTGCTTGTAAAATTCTCTACAGGTCTGGGTAAAATTAACTTTTATTTGTGACTTTTAATATGCTCAACTGTAAGCCTGTTTCTAGAGTCTGTCCATGCATTTTCGCAAAGCGAAAAAATGCGTTCAGTGGCCGCGTTGAATGCTGGAATGGACGCGATAAATTGAAATATCATTAGAATATTTTTTAAATTTGTGCTGGAACTAAAAATTAAATTTCATTTTTCGATGGGCGTTTTGTTTTGCGGCAAATTTGATTCTTGATTGAAAATCGGGACATTTGGCGTCCAGCTATAGGTCTTGGCAGAACGTATTAAAACGGAAAATGGCCCCAAAAATCAACCCTAATCACAGATAAGAACAGACACCGACAGGTCGCGACAGATCAGGCCAGGCCGCGCCTTTGAAGTTACCGACTTGCGGCGGATCGGACGCGCAACCACGGATCTTTCCGGGCGACCTCGGACGGCACCCTTCCCACGGTGTGTTGGCCCGAGCTGGCGCGGTCCGGCCTGTGATATCACGGGCCGTGGGAAGCCACCAATAGACAGCTCATCCTTTTCTTTTGTCAGATTAATTTTCATGCCTAAATTCTATAGTTGAGTCAATCAATATTCGATATAAGATAATATCGCTATTTTTTAGTTGTTTTGTATTACAAAATAGGAATGAAATATACAGTAAAAATATTGCGCGAAACCTTTAACCAATTTTAAAATCACCCAAAACGCCAAAATTTAATTGAATATTAAAAGATGGGGCAAATTCGAGCAACATTTTCTTCTTGATGTCTTTTGTCAGAATATTAGTATTCGGAAATATGGTGAAATCATTAACACAAAATCAAAATCTTTTCAATATTAGTTATTACATACCTTGAGTATTGTTATCAATAATAACTAATTAAAAACGTTAACAGATTTTTGAAACAGCCAGTTGAATACAAACTTTATCAAAATATTTATTTGGTGATAATAATAAAAAAACCATAACGTAAGTTTGACAGGGCGCTGCAAACAATTCAGAAGATATCAATTGTGTTTTTACAAAGCCAAATAGAGTATTAGAGTGCTATAAATAATTTCGACATAAATTTGATTAGATATAACGCAAACGAAAATATAGTTTATGGCCAGCTTTTATTTAAATTCAACCTGTGTGCGGCGAAGTTCGCCGAACGTTACCAGGCAACGAAGACGATTCCTTTGTAGCGCTCTCTTGCCATTAAGTGGGCCTTCTTGTCATAGTTAATATTCGCTGATATGGTTAGCTTGATTCATATGATAAAAAGATAAAATTCAGAGCAGTTATATCTGCCGACTAATTAATGAAATGAAAAATTAATGAAAAGAATGAAGTTATCCAGCCAGCACTTATCTTTTAAAATGAGAAAACAAATCAAAGCAATTTGATTAACTGGTCCGATAAACCAGTGAATAAATGTAAATTAAATTAATTAAAATCAATGAGCTACCTCAATTCAGTGTTTGATTTATATCAATAAAAGTAAACGAAGATTAAACATAAGACACAATGAAACATAAAACGTATACCCAAATCCCGTCGTCGAACTCTGTCGATGGCCTCTAGTGCGGGAACCACAGCAGTTCTTTAACAGAAGTTCTGGCCCAGCAGAAGAAATTGGTTCATCAAGTAAATCTCTGCCCAGCAGAAGAAGTTCTGGCCCAGCAAAAGAAAATTGCAGTCCTTCGAATAAACTCTGGCCCAGCAGAAGAAATTGGTTCGTAAAGTAAATTTCTGCCCAGCAGAAGAAATTGGTTGATCAAGTAAACTTCTGCCCAGTAGAAGAACCCTCAGATTCGGACTTGAGGGTATATTAGAGGAGATTCGACGGTCTCGGTCTTATGGGACGAACGTGGAAGCCGCTAGTACAGCTTGTAGAGCCCGAATAATCGGTCGTGTCAAAACACAAACAGAAACGCACGATAAATCCCCTCAAAAGGGTTGTATTATTTGACAATACGCAAAACGTGCAGTTTCTCGCTATACTGGCAAACGTTTCCCAGGCGATCAAAACTAGAAAAGACCTCGTTCCGTCTTCCGTCAATTTGCCTTAAATTAAATACGGCGACACAAGTAGTCATGGGCTGAAAACTTGACGAGTGTTTCGATACAAGGAATAATTCTAAGAAAATAAACGCCTTAATTCTCGCTTATTATGGTGATAAATGACGGCGGAAGCCACGAGTAGTGAGCTAAAATTACATTCTTCCAGAAAGGCTAGGAAATGCCCTGACAGAAATAATAAACCTTCAAAAATATAAACCGAGAATGAAAAACGCGCGATACCTAGCCCATTCCTATTATTTCGCAAAAACCGTACAAAAAACTGGTCCGCTGTACCGAACGAGAAATATATTTAAAGCAGAGGTCCAAAAACGATCTCCGGAACACCAACGTAGGGTTCTCAAAAGGTAATAGAATATTCAAACTGAAATTAAATTATGGTTCAATAAGTCAAATGCAACGTATTTGCAGGCTAACTGAATTCTTTAAAAATATAAATCGATTCGCTGGCTGTTTACGATAATATAATGCAAATCAAGCCAAGTTAACTTAATAATAAGGTACATACATCGCTTATCAACTAAAATAGATAATCACAATGGATTCTAAAAGCTAATACGAATATATAGCTAATCTATGCTTAAAATATAGGTAATTTTACATTGAGAAAAGAGGCAATTTCAAGCGAATTATTAAATTCAGAATTAATAAACCGATGAGTGCAAAATACAGCATAGTTTTTTCCCCTAAATGCGGCATATAAATGAAATTTTAAAATTGGCAAAATCGAACTGTTACAAAAGTATAAATATTTATGTTTTATGTATTTATCACGCACCATCTAGCAATGTCCATGAATTTTTGGTAAAACTGGAATTGGCCATTTCCGTTCTTCCCTCTAAATCACATATAATTGTCTGTGGTGATTTTAATTTAGATTCCCTAGCAACTGGGGACATCAATACAATTACTTTGCATAATCTTATCAACTCTTATGGCTTGTATCTGCATGTTGACAAAGCTACACGCGTGACGTCACATTCTTCAACACTGATAGATTATGTTATTTCAAATTTTGACGAGAAAGAGGTTAAATGTAATGTAACAAACAGTGCACTATCCGATCATGAGTTGGTGTGCTGTATTTTTTCTTTAAATAAAGGAAGGAAGGCGAAAACAAGACGACGGGGTAGACTGTTTACAAGAAAAAAATTTGATAGGTTTTCGCAACTGACCATTAGGGAAGATTGGGGTAGTGTGTTGAGGCCCAGATAAACCCTCACCAGATGCAAAAGGTCGGCAAATTCCTCGCCAGCCAACTTTAACCTTGACGTGGCGGTTATACGCGGCCTGCACCAAATAATCTGGGCATGATTATAGAATTGTTCTTCAAAATTAAAATAGTTGGTCTGCGCCAATTAAATGAAAACGTGTTTTGCTGGTGGACTGGTTCAGGAAAAATTAAAATTTGCAATAGCCATTCACTTTCTTTTTTCCCAACAGGCGGTCATGGAAATCTTGTGTTATTATGGCTGCACTGACTTTTTACAGAAATTCCCCTAATACGCTTTAATGTATGCCGGTTTAAGGTTATTTTAACATTGAAAATGTTTCTGTATTCCTAATATAGGGCCTCAAATCGTGAATAAGTGCATGCTACATTTGCCACATGACGTCATACGCATGAGAGATCGTGTTATGCCCAGCTTATTTTTTGGTTGAATTTAAAATGATTTTTCGCTTCAAAATCCACGACAAATTCGTCCGAAGCCACGGCCGAATTTTCGGATTTTTATACAATGATGCCATTTAAATCGTTTTTAAACGGATTTTAGATGATAAAAACCATATTATTATTTTAAATTAAACGAACTCTCAAAAGTATTATTCAGATGCCCAGACATTTAAAACAATATTGAGTCATGGTCCTCTTCTAAAATTTGCAAAATTTGGTTATTGACTTTCCCAAACCAAAGGATGTCGGCCCAAGATAACTAGGTCAATAAGCTGTGTCCACATGTTGATGTTATTCCTGGTGGCATAAGATTTTCGTGTCGAATTTGTGCAGTGAATTAATCCACTCCGATTGAGGCTGCCAGTAAGTATTATTAAAGAATCCTAACTAATATAAATGCGAATAACTAATATTATAAATGCGAATTTGTTTGTTTGTTTCTTACGCTTTCACGCATAAACTACTCAACCAATCATCATGAAATTTTGTAATGGTATTTTTAAGAGTATAACAAAGGACATAGGGCACTTTTAGCTTTTACCAGCGGCTTCGCTCGCGTTGATTTTTACTGTTAGTTTTAATCCCATTTTTTATTTTCTTTAAATTATATTTAAATGTAAAAAGTTTTTTTTCTTGTTTTTGGGCATGCCTTGGGTTAGTTTTTGTTCGTTGCGTCCCTTTAGCGAGCGGAGAGCTATGCGTGAAGTGTAATATTAAACATTCTAATGCAAACGTTACAAATGTAAACATTGCACGTCAGGCAGTATTATCTGTGACGGGAATTTGTTTTGCAGGCTGTCTGTAACCGTTAGTGTAAAACGTGTTCTTTCTAACTCCAGAATATAGGCAACCAATTCCAAATAAGTGGTTGCCTATATTCAGGCGTCACGCGGCCTATGGTGGCATTAGATCTTCATATCGATGATGTCGATATAAGATATGTTTACACTTTGACAAGGGAAGGGAGTGGGCGGGTAAAACCGGCAGCTATTCTGTTACGGGTTGCCTCCACGACTTGACAAGCGTCATACATTTTCGTCACTAAATTATATATTTTATTTTATACTCATAATACTTCTATTACTGGCTTAAATCACAAAATGCAATGATTGAAATGTAACAAATAAATATATTTCCTTAAAACATCAAAACAATGTACGCAACTGCGCGACAGGCCATTTTCAAGGGGAATTATGTGATTCTTATTAGCAATCATGACTGAAAAATGTTAACAAATTTAGTATAAAATTACAAAGAAAGGCAGCCTGAAGTATACTTGTAATCATATTTTAAAATAATCTATATCTCAGCTCACACAAAGAAAATAAATAATAAATATTAGCGTCAGCAAGAACTAGGTGTAAACTATATTTACCTGTGAAAAGTAATTTCAGGCTCCTTTCGGTCATTGCGACTTTTACAGCCATAAGCACAACAAAACACCATATTGTTATGCACAAATTGAAGTATTTTGAGAGTTGTTCACAACAAAAATCACCAAAATACACGGCGGTGTCGCTTTGAATGTCTGGCTCCTATTAATGGCGTCCGTTCGATTGTTGATCACACGTACTACGCGCTGCCGTAAAGCGAGATTATCTGTCCACTCCCTTCCCTTGTCAAAGTGTTTACACATCAGTGTCTGGAGTACTAGCAGACTCGCTCAATTTTTTTATATCATTTTAGCAGTACGTATTAAGTCTGTATGTCTGTTCTTTTAAATATTTAGGGGATAACTGTTTTACTTTTGTTTGCTTTTGTATCTTTTTTTATTTAAGCTTATAAATAATATTACTGTTTAAATTTAGGTTTTTATTATTTTTTCTTGATTTTGGGCATTGCCTTGAGTTAGATTGGGTTAGTTTAGGTTAGTTTTGTTTGGTTGCGCCCCTGGAGCGAGAAGCGTAATATTAGAACAATACCGGGGCTGCTGCCAAATGCGCAAGTCCTGAGGTCGAAAATTTGCGGTAGGTAGACGCGAGTCCAATCATTATGAACGGCTAATAGCAGCCGTAATAGCTCCTGGCATACGCTGTTGCCAAATTTATTCTAGTTTTGCTTGCATTCGCGCCATGTCTTCGCGATGCAATCAGTTTGTTGCAAGAACCCTCGTAGTTGAGGGGTCTATATGGTTAGGTCTCAATCCGGCGCCCCGGGTTCAAATCCCGTTGCATTTTTTTTTATTTTTTTTTTCTTGATTCTGGTGATGCCTTGGGTTAGCACTTGGTTAGTTTCCTTTTCCTGAGCCTCTGTAGCGAGCGAGCGGAGGGCCATGTGAAGAGTGAAATATGACTTTATCTAACTAAACACCGGGATATATTTAACAAAAGCCGTATTATAGTCTATAGTGGATATACAGTAGCCTGCATGTGTTTCCGCGAATACATTCCACTGCATTCAATACATATTAGGTTTGTTCTAGCAGCGATTTCAAACGGTTTAAAGCCATCCGGAGTTTGCGCATAGCGATATAAGCGACGCTTATATTGCTATGCGCAAACTCCGGATGGCTTTGTACTATTTGAAATCGCTGCTAGAACAAACCAATTACAACATTGATGTCAACGTAAGGGTGGAATGGTCAGGCGGACGGGGGGGTCAGTGGTCCTAGTGGAGTCTAGTCATATTCGCAGTCATAGCTCCATATGGATCTTTGTCGCAGTATATGCACTTTATAGCAAACGACGAATAAAGGTTGCGTGAAATGAGCATTTGCTAGTGGGTAGTAGATAAAAATATCTTTCCGGATCGTAGGGTATCGTCGGTATCGATACAACACAAATGTATACTTGCAATGTATCGTAACCAAAGTATCGATCCTAAATATCGAGTATCGGCAATATTTCAGTTCGTACTGCACTTATGAATGAGAGGCTCGTGATTGACTAGCTACCTGAGGTGACGCATGACTTCGTGATGCAGCCAGTTGTTTGTAACTCAGCAAATGGCCTAGAGGTCTGAATGGTTGGCCATCACTTCGGCGACCCGGGTTTAAATCCCGTTGGTTTTGGTGTTTTTTTTTTAGTAAACAGTTTTTTCTTGATTTTTGGGTTTTTCTTGGGTATGGCTTGGGTTAGTGGTTAGTTTCCTTTTCTAGAGCCTCGGAGCGAGCAGAGGGCCATATTCTTGCCGATTGCAGGTTTTTAAATCGCATGCATTCACAAGTGCACTACGAACTAAAATGTCGGTATCGGCCAAGTAAGTATCGATACTCTGGAATATCGTATCGCGCATCCCTACTCCCAGCTGATTACTGTCATACTGTCGTTGTTTATGTTTAGGTCATAGGTCATAGATAATAATATATATATGGATAATATATATAAAAAAAGTTTAGGTTAATTTTTTTTTAAATATATATTCTTTTGTCTAGGAGTTTAAACTTACTTAAATATTCCTTATTCCTACCAACCAAGTATTAGCAAGAGAAGATTAATCAAAAGTGCCAGGCCAAATAACGGGACTTAGATATTTTATTTTTTTCTTCAGTGAAATACATAAGGAGGGAACCCTCTTTAGGGATACATTATGTCTAGTAGCAATTGTAAGCCAATACCAAAGTTAATTGTTCTTCTGGAAAGGTTGCCAGTTAAAGAGGAGGATTATTGGGAGTTTGATCGACTATTGATTAAAGAAGAAAATGTTCAATATCTTGTTGAGTAAGTTTAAGTATAATAGTTTTATAAAAAAAACTAAGATATTTGGTCATTTAAAGCTGGATTTATAGATTGACATTAGCAATTTATATATTGATGTAAGACACAACCATTGTCTTTATATTCCTGTATAAACAATGACAAAACATAAGCTTTACATAAGAAGTTCACCTACTTTCTAACTTCTTATGCTATGTGCTTATGTTCGACCAATGAAAACACATAATTATAATTGTATTTACCTTTTGAGAGAATGACATATGCGATATCCAATAAAGTTTAAGCTGGATTTATAGATTGACATAACATAAGCATAAGAAGTTAAACATTCAAATCTAAGTCAGGTAATTTATAGATCAACATAACATAAGACACAACATAAGCTTGACATAAGAAGTTGACCATCTTTCAACTTCTTATGCTATGTGCTTATGTCCGACCAATGAAAACAGAATTATAATTATTGTGTTTACCTTATGAGAGAATGCTATATGCGATATTCAATAAAGTTTGGTATTTTGGCTTTTTGTATGCTTTTTATTTTGAAAATGGTAAGGATTTATAAATTAATATACATAAGATTCTATAATATACTTCTCTGAAAAATGTAAACAAAATTATGAAATTTGTAAAGTTAGTATTTTTGCCTTATGGCTCAGGCACAACATTACACAAGCTCATTTATAAACCAACCATTTATTGCTTATGTGCTTATGCTATGCTATGCTTATGTTATGTAAATCTATAAATCCAGCTTTATTGTTTTGGCTTTTTGTATGTTTTTTATTTAGGAGAATGGTAAGGTTTTATCAATAAATTAATATAGATAAGATTATATAATATACTTTTTTAAACAAAATTATGAAGTTTGTAAGGTTAGTATTTTCGCTTTACAGCTCAGTTCCAACATAACACAAGCCCATTTATAAATCGACCATCTATTGTAATGTGCTTATGCTATGCTTATGTTATGTAAATCTATAAATCCAGCTTAATGCTTTGTATGTTCATAATTACTAAATAAATAAATAATGTATTTATTTAACATTTGGCTAGTAATTACAAAACTATAAATGAACAAACCACATGACATATTAATTATTAATTACTTGCTATGTACAATTGCATAAGATATATCAAAACATTGTGATTATGGGGTTGGGTCTGGTGACATATAGGTTGTGTCAATTTTGCAAATTTTATCTTTTTCACTTGAAAGGCGGTGTCCGATAAAGCAGCTTCAACCAAAAAAATAAGGGGTGTGCTTAAAACCACGTGACAAAAGTGAAAACTTCTGCAGAGCATTATTAAAAAATAAGTAAAAACAGTTCATACGCGGTAGAAGTGATACCTTCCTAAAATTAAACCAAGTGGTCATCCAACTACTTTTTACTCTTGATAAACATGTAATAACTGTATAACTGTGTTGTATCACATTTTCTTGTTGTAGGCCACATCCGATAGATCTACATCTTTTCATTGGTCTCGCTCTTTCCGTTTCATCTAGTCTTAAATCACTCCCATTTGCTGCGAGCTAATGGCGCTAAAGATGTTTTCACTTCAAAAATCGGAGGATCCATCACACTTTAGCTGAAAAAATCCCCCAATTTTAAGTTTTGACACAAATTTCCAGCACCAGTCCACAAAAGCACTAGAAATATAAGCAATATACACCATACACCCGAAAATCAAATCATATGATTATTAAATTGTCTGCAGTATAAAAAGTAAAGAATGTGGTGACTAATCTATTTTCTATTAAAAGAGTGTTCTATTAAATATGAAAATGCACCATTTCAGTGGGGAACGAGGGATGATTTAGATAGACAGATAGATAAGTCTTTATTTGTTTCATAGTATGTACAGGGTGTCCCATTTTCGATGATATTACGGGGTATCTCACTTACGAGTAAAGATAGAGAGTTGCGGTTTTCGCAATACTGTGCTAGTTTTTTTGTGAAAAGAACGATGGTATAAACAAAATTTTCATAGCCCGCTTCGTTTCTGAGATACAGGGCGAAATTGAAAATAATGCATTTTGGGACCCCCCTCGTATCTCCGTTATCCTTTAACATATCGCAAAGTTAAAAAACTGCTCTAATATACTTTTTTACGTAGAACCCAGTGGCGTAGTCAGATTTTTGCTGTGAGCTGTACATTTTTAGCTATAAATCAAACTTATGTTTTTTTAAATGGAACACCCTGTATATTTTTCTTTCGTTTAATTGGAAATGTTATAAGCCTTTCAAAAATATATAATACATGATATGTATTTTAAATAATAAGCCTAAAATTCATAATTTCACAAAATGTATCTCTATACGACCCTCTTGATGAGTATAGTATAAGCATTATCTTTTAAACAACGTTATAAGTATTAGTAGGCAGAGATTATCAGAGCAATGGGATAATAATTTTTTTATTGTCAAGACCTGTCAGTGGCAAAATTTATATTTTTTGTGTAAGATTGTATTTTTTACGATGGTTGAAAACGAAAATTATAAATATTTTGAAAATATGACATATTAGTCTGCTTTATACAGAGCAATGAAAACTCCCGTGAAGCTTCTCAACTATTATTCAATATGTTTGTTTGAATATTTATTTACCTTTTGACTTATTTGGGTTTATTTTTTTATTTAAGTATCATTTTAATTTTTGGATATTCTGAAAAAAGACAATCTGGTCATTTAATGTTTTCCGGAATAAAGAGAACATGGAACGTTTATCCGGCCCCTACCAAAAACCTATAATAAGGAAAATTGCGGTAAGGGCGGAGGCAACGTTCCTTGTTCTACCAATTTTTTTCGTTATTCCGGAAAACATTAAAAGATCAGGATGCCTTCTTTCGGAATATCTATAATCTAAAATGATACTTATACAAATAAACCCTAATAAGTCAAAAGGTAAATAAATATTGTCACGAGTAATTTTAGGGGTAGCTCGTTTATTTAAAGAATAACTT